>PVIJ01015596.1:0-35866 GCA_004024925.1 Scalopus aquaticus
GTCCGACACAAAACCCGCTGACATTTCTTGTATATATCTTAGTAATTTTACGATATTTTGATTTAATTTCTTGTGCCATTTCAAGATAAAACTTCAGGGAAACATGCATGTCTCAAAAAGTTGCGTTGAAATAACTCAATTCCCCGTAATCACTAATAAACTGCAATGTCCCCTGAGAGGGGACATCCGAGTGATATGCCAGAATTCCGATGTCCCCTGAGAGGGGACAGTGGAGTGCAAAGGGTTAAAGTTCTTGATAAGCTTAGTGGGGGAGAAATATCTTGGTAGCTTTGATCTGCATTTCCTTGATTTGTGATGTTCATACACCCGATGGCCATTTGTATGTCCTCTTTGGAGATATTTCTGGTCAAGTACCCATACCTGTTAGGATGACTATTATCACAAAAAAAAAAAGAAAAGCAAACACAAAAGATAACAGGTGTCGCCAAAGAAAGGTAGGAATCAGGTTCCTTGCTCACTGTTGGTGGGAATATAAAATCGTGCAGCTGCTATGTAAAACAAAATACAGGCTCCAAAAATAAAAGAAATCAGAACCACCATGTAGTTTAGTGTACAGGTCCAAAAGAACTGAAATCAGGTTCTCAACCAATTTTCTGCACTCTCAAGTTCACTGCAGCACTCTTCACAACAGTCACGATACGGAAACAACCAAACAGTCTTTGACAAATGAATGGATTAAAAAAAAGCATTGCATATACATACAATCAGTAAAAAAACAACAAGGAAACCCTACCATTTCAGACAATGTGGGTGCATGGATGAACCCGCAGAACTTCACGCTAAGTGAAATAAGCCAGTCTTAGAAGGACAAATACTGAATGTATATCAGGCATGTAAAACAGCCAAGTTCAAACAGAGAATAGCATGTTGCTTATCAGCTACTGGAGGAGAGGAAATGAATTGTAGTTCCATGCTTATAAAGTTTCAGTTTTGTAAGAATAAGTGTTAGAGATCTGCTCTACAATACTGTGATTACAGTTAGCAATTCTGTGTCCTGCACTAAAATTTGTTAAGAGGGTAGTTCTCATGCTAAGTGTTTTTACCATTAAAAAAGTGGCAACAGGAAACTTTTAGATGTAAGTGATGAATATGTTTATAATTTTTTGTAGGGTAAACCAGAGTCATTAGGTTTTTCTGCCCTACCCTCCATGATGGGGCTCTGCAGGCCTGCACGCATGCCTGATGGCAGGCACCTGGAGTAGAGTGTGAGCATGTGCGAGTGGGCACACCTCAGCCAGAGACTGGGCTTATAAGCAGCAGCAGAAGGAAAAGTAGCAGCAACAGAGAACAAAGGAAAAGCAGAGGACTGTTCGGCGGGGTGCAGTAGAGAGGCCATGAGAGAATGCCTGAGAGCCCGAGAGAATGAAGATTCACTGGGGCTGGGAGGCCTGCCAGCCTCTGGCCCCCTGGCCCCACTGCCTGCCCTGTACCTGGTTGCCTTTTACAAAAGACCATTGAAAGCCTAAAAGCCACCGAGGACTCCAGGACTACTTCCTCCCTTTACCCGTCTGTGCAGCTCTGCAGCGAACCTGCTCCTGATGTTTTCCTGTCTCTACACTTTGATTGTGAGGGTAACAGCATAAGGGTATGTATAGGTCTGAGTCTCTCAAATGACATACTAAACAGGCATATCAATTTTTTGTTTATTGATTCTACCTCAAAAATGCTATTAAAAAGTCAAGTGCAGAAGGACATGAGTACATTGCTGTTGGGAGTACATCTTTTACAACTGTGTTGAAAATAACTTGAAATAATCGTATACATTTGAAAATCTGCATATCCCATTACTCAACAATTGCACTCCAGGATATATAAACAAAATAAAGCTGTCCTAAAATTCTTAAGGGAGAGTAAAAAACCAAGAAGAGTCAAGAAAATTTGAAGAAAATAAGGGGAATTTGTTTTACCAGATATCAAGATTTACAGTAATGATATATGAACTAAATAGTGTAATAATTGGATGGCAATAAATCAAATTACACAATTGAGAAGTTAGAAACAGATGTTATATATATAGAATGGAATATGATGGGTGTAATTAGCAGTGTAGAAATAATTGTTGCTATATATTAATACATGCATGTGTATGTTCCTGTGTGTGTATGTGTGAGTGATATATTTATATCAAACTTAATATGTGCCAGGCACAATTATAAGCACTTTTATGTATTAAGACATAGTCCTTAAAACAGGCCTATGAGAGCAGGCACTAAAAAATAATAGTGATATTATTACATAATACATAATATAGCATAATAATTTAGATACTCAACATAATTTAGATACTCAAGGTAATTTACTAGATTATGTAAGTACAATGTTGAACATCTGTGACTCGTGAAAATTCCCTCAAAAGAGAAAAAAAATACATAAATAAATCTTTAAAACATCTTTTCCCCTATTAAAAATGACTGTTTCCTATGAATACACACACAATTTAGGAATTAGTAGACTTTTAAAAAAATATTTATTTATTTATGCATACAAGAGCTGGAGTATAGGCTGGGGGAGGGGATGGGTGAGAGGATTCACTAGAGACAGAGTAGGGAGCAGAACAGGCAAATTGACTGAAATACATTGCTGAGGGGAGCAGAGGGAGAGGCAAGAGAGGTCTGCTGTGCCATGTGGGAATCTCCCTGGCCGGGAATCGAACTCAGCTGCTGGCTATTTGTTATCAGCTGCCAATAGCTTCTATAGGCTGAGACTTAACCCCTTGGACCACCAGGGAGGCCCGGAATTAGTAGATTTCTTTTAGGAACTTTAACATATATGATTGCATTGAAAAATAGGTGAGCAAATGCGAGAGAAAGTAAGGCAGTTAGCGGTCTCTAGAAGGCGGGACATGTTTCTTATCTCTGTGGCTGCCTGACATTCATTTTGTAAGGTGTGGCCACGTGGCACAGTCTATTCTCTGGATTGAAATGGAAGGTGGACACCATTCTTATTTTCTGCATGTCCCTCCACTCTCTTAAGTCCCCCCCTTTTTTATAATCAGTGTCAGATATGAGAATAATTATCTGTATTTTGAATCAGGATCCATGGGAGGAAGAACTACTGGGAAGAAGCAGAGTGGGTTCAGAGTAATGAGGTAGGTGTCCCCTATACATAAGCCTGGACAGATGACTCCTTTTCCTTCCCCTCTTCCTGCGTGTGCTGGGACTGTGGGATTAGGAGAATGTGAAGACATGAGTTCAGATTTCTAATTATCTAGGGATCATGTCAGCCAGCAAAACAACAGGCTTCTGCCCTTGCCTCCTCGCCCGAGAGCTAACCCGGCCTCGGTGGGACCACCCTCCTTTTAGCAGAAAAGCAAATCTTTCATTTGCTTATCCATGACTGCTCCCACACACTTAAGAGGACAAATGTGTTTAATTACCAGATTTATTTTGTAATTCAGTGGGCTACCACCCTACAGAGACTCTCGCTGAGGTCACAATGTTCATTTCCCTGTGAGAAGTCTGTTGTGATTTTAGACCATATTGTCTCAGAAGTGAAGAGTTCAAGCTTCCCCTTAGCTCAGATCATAGACTGTCTGCCCCTGACAGGATGCTTCCAGAACTATAAACAATAACTAAAAAAAATTCTTCCAGTCTTGAAACACATGCTACATACTCCCACCCATTATGCCTTTTTTGCCTGCTGCTTTTCTTTCTGTTTTTCTTGGCAGGTGTCAGTGTTGGGTAAATATGCCTTTCACAGAGTTGCCAGCCTGTCAGGTCCCAAGGAGAGGAAGGAAAATGGCATGTTAATCAATTCAGGATTGTGTCTGGAGGAAGGTGTGTTCCAGTCAGTGTGGCAGCAGGTTAAAACAAGATAAAACCTAACAGTGGAATAAGGAGTTTAAAACATAATAAAGTCAATGCTCTGAATGTAGATGTCATTAAAATCAAGAGCAGGGGATGACTGTAGAAGGAAGAGGGCCAGAGAGGAACAACTACATCAGTAACATTGGGCCTTTTAAAAGCTACTTAAAAAGCAAGAAAAGTTTTCAAAATGAAATTGGCCCCCTAAAGTAGAGTGCTTTTAGGAGCATGCTGGGCCATGTATGGAGGCAGGTAGCAGCACCTCTCCCCCACATTGCCAGTCACTTCAGGCAAGCTCCCTCTTTGCCTATCACTCTGTAACACCACAACAGAAGCTTTAAAGAAAATTCAAGGGTTTTGGCCATCATTTCAAGTAGTTTTGCAGAATTAATATTTTCCAAGAACTCCTTGTGTTTTAAAATCATTCCAGTATTCTAGGACACACTATCTGGTCATTTAATGGGGGAGGCTGACATACATCACTTTAATGCAGAAGCAGAATTCAATATAGGCATCAGGAGAAGAGAATCTTATGAGGAAGAAAACGAAGATTCATTTGCATGTAACATTTTAGATTTCAACAAAAGTGTGAAGCTTTGAAATGAAAAATGAAAGAACCATCTTCTTAAACAATAGGCACTGATAATGAATCATACACATCAAAGACATGTATAAAATGATAAATTCCATCAAAGTAGTACTAGCAGAATATAATAAACTTTAAATCTCTGGTAGTGAACAAAACAGAGATCCATTTAACAGAAAGCCTTTCCCTGGAAGAACAGAAACATATTTCCTGAGCATTTGAGCTTTGTAAGAATATGGCACTGTGGTCCCCTCATAAAAGACAAAGGCATTGTTTTCTCTGTGAACTCTCTAAAACAAAGTAGACTATTATGTCTAAAGATGTTGGTTGAAAATGAGAACCATTTTATTCTTGGTACTTTTCATAAAGTGGCAGGTTTTGTTTGCTGAAGCCACTAATGACAGGCCTTCATTGCCAAGAGCAAAACAACAACAGTAACAGAAACTGCAGATGCACAATTGCAAACCCTCAGTGGCGCAGTTAACCTTGAGAAATCCTCAAGGTGTTTGCTGAGTACCTTGTCATTCCTGACTGTTCAGCTTATACCTGAACCTCATCCCTCACCAGATGTCAATCATGCAATCACTTCAATAAACAAATATTTACTGAGTGAACAAACAATAAGAGACTGTAAGAATGTTAAAAAAAAAATGAAATTGAAGACATGAAGGTAAGGAAACTAAGACAAAAATTTCCAGGGGAAGAAACTTTACATTTTGGTCTTTACAGTTAACTATCAAAGAAGTCTTAGGATGTCTCCTGTGAGAAGGTTAGAGGGAGTCCCTCTGTTGAAGATACAGGAGAATTCTTAGCAGGCAGCATTTACTGATGCTGAATTACTGCCAAAACTGACCAAAAATCAAATGAAATGTGTTTATGCTACCCATGTATTGTGAAGGGATACCAGATAAGGAGCATAAGCTCCTGTATCTTGAGGGCAAGAAGGGTGGACCTGTCAGAGATCTCATGGCAAGTATGTGATAGAACTACATGGAAGAAACCAGACCCCAGGGACAGATGGAAAACCTTAGTCCAGTGACAATGAACTTCAGGTCATATTAAAGTGAGCATTTTGAGGTCATCAGAATATTTTTACCTTACTTTTTCAAAGCCATATACACTTTGAGCCAGGGTCTTGAAATAGATACCTGGGGAGAGGTAGGAATTTAATTACTATAAAATCTTTGATTCAAGTAAATTCTACTAAGCTTCTCAAATCCCCAAAACGAACGAGGAAGGAACACTTCATACCACATTTTAAGAGGCCAATACTACCCTGATGCCAAAAACCACCAAGGACTTCACACAAAAAAGAAAACAGACCAATATTTCTGAAGAAAATAGACACAAAAAAAGAAATTAAAAAAAGTATCTGAAGAAAATAGATACAGAAATTCTCAACAAAATTTTATCAAATTGAGTCCAAATGATTTGCTTACATTAAACAAATCATACAACGTTACTAAATACAATTTATTTCAGGGATGCAAGGATAGTTCAACAGAAGCCAATCAATAGACATGATAAACCACATCAAACAAAGGGAGGATAAAATTCCTATGATTTTATCAAGAGATACAAAAAAAGTATCTGGTGAGAAAGACTTAACATCCACATATTCAACAAAATGGGAATAGAAGAAACATACCTCAACATAATAAAGGCCATTTATGACAAATTCATAGTTGACATCATACTCACTAGTGAAAAACCAAAAGCTTTGCTACTAGGTTCAGGAAAAAGACAATGATATTCCTTTTAACTACTATTAATGAACATAGCAGTTGGAAGACAAAGCTAGAACATTTAGGTAGGAAAAAGATCTAAAAGAAATCCATATTGCAGAAATAGTATAACTATCACTACTTGTAGATGACAATATAAAATACATAGAAAACATTCCACCAGAAACTGTAAGAAACAATAAATGAACACAGTAGTGTGGCAGGATATAAAATAAATATTAAAAGATCTGTTGCAATATTAATAAATCAATATTAAAAGATCTAAAACAACTCTATTTTCAGTCATATCAAAAAGGATAAAAATACCATTTGTTGAAGAGACATTACTTTATCCATCATATTATCTCTAAATCCTTTGTGGTAAATTTAGCAAAGGAGGTGAAAACATGTACACTGAAATTATGACATTGCTAAAAGAAAAAAAAAACCCATAAGGAAATGGATAGTCTATGCTGGTGAATTGGAAGAATTAACATTGCTTAACACTTTGTGGTCTGCTCAAGTATTCATGTATTCACGTGTTCATCTAGTCTCCGGTTTTTCACGTCACAGTGGATTTATTTGGAACTATTAGGAGCTATTTCTTTGATCGTACTCAGTCTAGAAGCTTTAATCTCTATGCATGTAAAATTTCATTAAAATATATCCAGTAGTTCAGGAGCTGTGTGTGTTTTATTGAATGCGTATACCATTTATGCGGTGGCATAGAAAATAGCCGGCACACAAAGTGTTAAATAGTCATCTTTCCTAAATCAATATACAGAATCAAGGCAATCTCTATCAAAGTTTTAACGGCATTTTTCGATGAAACAGAACACACAATACCAAAATTTGTATGGGATTACAAAAGACCCTAACTAGCCAAAGCAATTCTGAGGGAAAAAAAGAATAAAAAGGGAGGTGTCAGGGTCACTGACATCAAACTACATTACAAAGCTATATTAATCAAAACAGTATGGCACTGGCATAAAAAGACACAGACCAATGGAACAGAATAGAGTCCATAAATAAACCCACATATTATGAACTGTTAATTTACCACAAAGGACTAGTGATAATATGATGGATAAAGTAAAGTCTCTTCAACAAATGTTGTTGGGAAAACTGGAGAGCCGCATGAGAAAGAACAAAAACAGACCACTATTTTACACCATATACAAAAATTAATTCAAAATGGATGAAAGACTTGAATGTATGATCTCGAACTATAAAACATTTAGAAGCAAACACTGGTGATGTGCTCCTTGAGATCAACCTTAGAGAAGTCTTTGGGTACACAACTCCAATGGCAAGGGAAACAAAAGCAAAAATAAACAAAAAGGACTTCATCAAACTTAAAAGATACTGTACAGTGAAAGAAAGTGTCATCAACTGAAGAGTTATTTTGCTGAACAGAAGAAGATATTCGTACACTAGGTGTCCAAAAGGGGGTTAATATAAAAATTATAAAGAACTCATAAAAGTCAACAACAAAAAAGCAAAGAGTCAGATTAAAAAATGTCTGAGGATATGAATAAATACTTCTGTAAAGACGACAAACAGATTGCCATGAGGCACATGAAAAAAAATGCTCATCATCACTTATTACTAGAGAAATGCAAATCAAAACCATAATGAGATATCACCTCACACCTGTAAGAATGGCTATATCAAAAATGACAAGAAACAACAAGTGCTGGTGAGAGTGTGGAGATAAAGGAACTCTTGTACACTGTTGGTGGGAATGTAAATTGTATATAAATATGGAAGTAAGCATTGACATTCCTAAAAAAAATTAAAAATAGAAATACCATTTGATCTAGTTATCTCACTTTTAGAAATTTATCTGAAGAATATGAAAACACAATTTGATTTATTCCCCCCTATGTTCATTATAGCATTGTTTACAATAGTCAAGGCATGGAAAAAAGTCTTAAGTGAATAGATAAAAAAGATACACACATATGTATGTGTACATATTTATACACATATGTATAAATATATACGCACACAAACACAAAGGAATAATACTCAGCTATCTTAAAAATGATTGAATTTTGCCATTTGCAACAACATGGACAAAACTTGAGATGATAATGCTAACTGAAGTAAGTCTGAAAGAGAAAGACAAATACTGGATGATGTCACATATATGTAGACTAAAAACAAAGCAAATGTTGCTTAGACTCTGGCAACAGAATGGAGGTTATAGAAGAGAAGGGAAAGGGGAAGAGGAGTGGGAAGAACACGTAAAGGGGGGTCAACTGGATAGTGGTAAATGGTAACTCTGGTGGTAGATGTGGTGTAGTACACACATTAATTGAGGTATAAAGCTGCAATCCTGAAACTTATGCCATATCGTAAACCAATGGCACATTAATTTTTTAAAAAGGGAAAAAATATCCTTGCTAATAGTTACATGAAGAAACATGTCTGAGTCCAAAGTGATGCTCTTTATTTACCCTTACCAAGACATCTAAGAACATTTCATGCTTTGTGGAATCAACTTTGCACACATACTCCAAGATACCAGGACAGGGAGGGACATCCTTGATGTTGTGGATCAAAGAGTTATAAATAGTGAAAGCTACTCATGGTAGAGCCAAATGAATGTAAAAATAAAAATAAATCACTTAACACTCAAGATTTGACAAAACAAACAAACATTCTTCAATTTCTTTAGTCTATGATACAAAATAATAATAAAACTAAGAGAAAAGAAATCCAAGAAGGAATGTTTTTAGCTCATTATTCTCAAATACCATAAATGAGCATTTACTATGAGAAGACTGCATACAGATGAGAAAGCATCATATTATCAAATTTTAGTTTTAAAAATATGCCTTTCACTTTGGAATGTTTATAGGAAAATTTGTTTATCTATAATAAATTCCACCCCAGAAAATTTCCTACAGTTCTTACAGAGCTAATTCGGTACCAGGTATGAGTAACTCATGTCAGTTTAATAAGTCTTGGCAGTATGCTAGTGGCAGAGATGGAAAGAGATACTATCATAATTTATAAACAAAAAAGGGGAACGACTAATGTTACATGAATCTGTTCACACTTGAGAGTGCCAAGATTTTAAGTTACAATACTGATCTTTATGATAATTAAGGTATAGGCAAAGCTGCCCTGGTTTTCATTCATCACTACAAATGAGGTGGGGTTTCTGCAAGCACAGGTGTGCATGGCAGCCACGCACACATGCCCGGGATGTCAGATTCTTGCTCTGCTAATGCAGGTGAGGTGTGTGAAAAGGGAAATACTTTACACACTCTCCTCAAAAGTCATAGAACACAGGCCTAGGAAAAGGCCACTAACACAACAAAGCAATAATTCCAAGGATAAGATAAGTAATCAGATGGACTCCAGAATCAGATTTAAAGGAATCTTTAGTGGGTAGCCAGGACTGTATTTTCTTAATTTAGGAGGGACACAAATACCTGGCTTTGTCTCAGATCCTTCTTCTGAAACCTCAACCCAAGCAGTGCTTATTCATTATAATGGTACTTGTCCTGAACTATCTGAACTAAATGTATAGGACTTGGAGAAATGACTGATTCTAGAACAAAAACAACAACAATAACAACAAAGGAAAGCATAGGATTTGGTAACAGATATTTTTAATAAGTAGCCTGGGTGCTGCTGAGGTCCTTGACTCTGAACCGTATTTCCCAGCAGGCATGAAATCAATGCCTTGTCCTGCACTTTGCCTTTCAGTTATGTTGATAGAGAGGGGTTGAAGTGGTGCTGTCTTCTAAGCTAATGTACACTGGCTGTACTACCCGCATTCCTAAGGTAAACGTGCCCTCAAACTAAGCTGAGTTGCATTATTTATGGACCATTTACGCATACATGATACTCCTTATAGCTTATTAGAGTGCTGAATATTCCTCTAGGTGAGAAATGTGCTACCAAGATAAATAATGGAGACCACAAAGCAATGCTTAAGTTCTAAGGACTTTTACAGGAATTCCTCCCCATCACCCAACAGCTGTGACCTGACCCGAGAGTGCCAAAGGAGTGAGTGAAGTTTTGCATCCCTCCATTGCTAAATTTTCTCTTTTGCTGGTTTTAGTATTTTTCTTTTTCATGATTTATTCCCTCGCTTTTTTTTTAAAGATTTATTTATTTATGCATACAAGCCGGGATGCAGGCCAGAGGCATGGGGCAGCGAGAGGGTTCACCACAGACAGAGTGGGGAGCAGAACAGGTAGACTGACGGAAACACACTGCTGAGGGGAGCAGCGGGCGAGGCAGGAGAGGTCTGCCATGCCATGTGGGAATCTCCCTGGCAGAGCGTCGAACTCACGTCACTGCTGCTGACAGCTCCACAGCGCAGCGCTTAAACGCTGCGCCATCAGGGAGGCCCTATTTCCTCACTTCAGTGAAGAATGTCCTCTAGAAGTCTTCTGAGAAAGAAGGAATGGGATGCAAGTGATTTTCAGACTTGCCTATCTGGAAATATTTCTGGTACCCATATATCCTACTAATAGTTGAAATAACAATAACTTTAAGTAGGAATTACTTAATAAGAAGGATAAAATACACCTCACAATATAATTTAATATTTAATATATTTCCTTGATGTTCCTCCATGTATGAGTTTTGCTAGATTGAAAGCCATGGTTATTCTCTTTTCTTTATGAAATAATTATTTTTCTGGAAGTCTAGAATCGTCTCTTTATTCCAGGTATTCTATAATTCATATTGTTATAGTGCTGGATGTTGATCTTTTTCACTCATTTAGTGGAGTCTAATGTCCATTTCTTCTATTTTTTCTTTAATAAATTATTCTCTACTTTCTCTGCAAGCTTTTTAGGGCTTCTGCTTTTGAGACACTGGTCTTCTTGAATTGATCCTCTAACGTACTTACATTTAACCTCCATTCTCAATCTTTGCATTGTTGGCCTACATCTTTTGATGATTTCATCAACTTTATTTTTCAAATTTTCCATTAAGTTTTTATTTCTGCTGCTGTTAATTTTCCAAAGCTCTTTTTCTGTATTTTTCCCTTTTCATAATACTCTATTATTTTTATTGATACATAGCATCTTTTATCTATCTAAATATACTTATAAAAATTTCTTAAAGTTATTTTATGGGGGCCTTCCTGGTGGCACAGCGGTTAGGCGCTGCGCTGTGGAGCTGTCGGCAGTGGTGACGTGAGTTCGATGCCCTGCTGGGGAGATTCCCAGATGGCATGGCAGACCTCTCCTGTCTCGCTCTGCTGCTCCCCTCAGTAGTGTATTTCCATCGATCTGCCTGTTCTGCTCCCCACTCTTGCCGCCCCACGCCTCTGGCCTGTACCCCAGCTTGTATACACAAATAAATAATTTTTTTAAAAAGTTATTTTATGTTCCCTGCATGGTCATATTTCTTTCAAATTCCTTTTCTTTCTTTTTACTTTGGTCTCACATTTCATTTTTAATTTTCTTAATTAGCTCAAATGGTGAATTCATCAAGTAGAAGACCTCCAAGTATCAGTATCTGTAAGTATTTTCCTTAGAACTACCCCATTTCCCCAAAGGAAAAATCATTACCAATCTTTAGCAGAGCATAGAGTTATCTTACGCTTTCACATTTTGACTTAGCAACCGATCGCAGATGCAACCCTTGGCTTATCAAATGAGGTTGTTTTGACTAGAGTCGACGACTCTAGTAAACTAAGCAGTGAACTAAAGTAAACTAAGCAGTGACTTTAAAAGCACTGCATCCAAAGCAGATAGGTAAACTCACTCTTCGAATATTGAAAAAGTTTGGGAACTGGGATTTGAAATTGGAATTTGAAATACTTGTGCATTGTGATGACCTCACAACAGAATGCTAAATCTGTTTTATTTCACTCCCTTGATATTTTTACCTCCCGTCTAAACATCACATTCCTCACAGGCTAGGGTTTATCTTTAAGCACTCACTGTTCTGATGTGTTCTTGCGCAGCTTCTGTATGTTCAACATCTTTAAGGAGATTTGACTATATCTGCTTACACATCAGGAATGTTATTCCTTGTCACTGTTTCTTTTTTAAACTTACTCTCCTTTACTTAAAAACACCTTTTCTGGATGTGTTTTATTTGTTCCTTTCTTCCTAGAATATTGATCATGTTGGGTCTTCCTGAGTGTAAATTATAATAAAACTCTCCAGAAGGTGGAAATATTACACCTACTATCATTACAATGCCAATCAGTAACATTAGCTTTATCATTTATCTTTGAACTTACTCATTTTCATTGTTTTGCCACTATTTTGTTTTCTTTGAGAAAGACAGACCTGGGTTCAATTCATGAATATATCTAATCTGTCTTGGCGTTGTGATTTTGAGCTAACTGGTCTTCCTAAGGTCAAATATAAGTTTTGACCAAGCATACTGACTTTACAGAATTGTTATAAGCAGTAATAATGTGAAACTCATCTTATTCATATGCAGTTAGGTTTTAAATATATTCTATTAGTGAGGCTAAGTAAATGTTTTTCAGGCCTCATTGTATATCAAAATCACCCAGGACACATTAAAAGAAAAATAAATGCCTGAGGCTCAGAGATTCTGATGCAACCAGTCTGGGCTAGGAAGTGGACAGCGCTAGATTTTAGGCTCCCCAGGTGATTCTAACGTGCAGCTAATGCTGAGATATATTGCCTGGAGTTCAGTGACTACTAATAGTCATCATTTTAGGGTGACGATAAATAACTTATTCTGTGGAAACATAAAACAGTAACAATTCTTCAGCTACCATGGAGAAGATGAGAGTCTATGGCTACAAAAACAGTTCATTCTCATTTACCTTTGTGGTCAGCAGTGTTGGTGCAGTCTTGAATGGTATTCTTTTTCTCCTCTGCAATTACAAAGGCTTCAAATATGGTTCTATAAATTCTGTGGAGAGAATAGAGACCAGTGTTAACATCAGCAAGATTAAAAAAAGAGTAAGAATTTTTCAAGTAGTTCTTACTCAGATATTCTACTACAGTAATATACAGAATTTGATGTAAAATTAAGGGGAAATTTTCTTAAAACAAGTTGAAGTATTATATATAAATATACAGATAGATCATAAATTTAAAAATTTTTGACACATATTTCTCTATAAAACTTCAAATGGGAAATAAGTAGAAACCTTTTAATATGTGTACTAAAGAAAGTTTTGAGCTATTTTGATGTAACAGAAGTCAAAAGTTTTCAATGCTTTTGGGGAAGAATCTGTACAATAATCATTTTTGCTTTTAGTTTACACACACACACACACACACACACACACACACACACACACACACACACACACACACAGACACAGTTACACACACACACCTCCCAGCAGTCTGTTACTGGTATGAAGGGATCCATAATGAAGCTATCCCATACGTAAAAGGTAACTCTAGAAAGTAAGTGAGAACAAACATTTTAATATACTAACAAAACCAGAATAGGGTAAGGCCACCAGGGATGAATAAAGGTCTGACTGCTTTTGTAGTTTGTCAGAGGTCGTACTACCAGGAGAACTAATAAATAGTACTATGTCAAAAGTAAATATATTGTTATTTTTATTATTACCAATAATAAATTTATTCATTGCACTAGAGAGACTCTATAAATAACTAAATATAAGAACTGAAGGAATCACTGCAATGTTTGGAAATGTAAAATAGAAAATTTGTAATGATAATTGTTCGAAAACCCACATACAAATTTATGTCATGTCATGGTGGGTTTTCATATAAAATATAACTAATGTAGAATATAAACTCTTTTATACTATTAATAAGTACCTAACAGTTTCAAGGCATTGTGATAAGTGCATCACCTTATTCAATCCTCACCATGAGGATTATAAGGCTAGGTTGTAAAATTATTGGTCCCATTTTACACATAAGGAAACTGAGACTTTAAGTCCTGCTATTCAAGTATGGCCTATAGCAATACCTGGAGCCTATAAGAAATGTTAGGCTCTTTCTCAGAATAATTCAATCAACATTTCAACATGTTAACAGTGATTTAGGTCAGTGTAGAGGCAGGAAGGCACAGGGAGCACAGGTTTTCAATGGAACTGGGCAGACGGGTAAAAAGGAGGAGTTCTGGAGCCCTTGGTGGATTTTTAGGCTTTTAATTATCTTTTGGAATGAGGCAGCCAGGTACAGGGCAGGGACTGGGGCCGGGGGCAGGGGTGGGCAGGGGCTGGGAGGCCTCCCAGCCCCCTGAGAATCTTCACTCTCTCGGGTGTTCTCCCATGGTTTCTGTTGCACCCCAAAAGGTCCTCTGCTCTACACTCTGTTCTCTCCTGCCTCTGCTGCTTCTCCTGCTGCTGCGGCGTCTGTGACGCTGCCCTTTTAAGCCCAGTCTCTCCAGGCCCAGGTGCGCCCACTCACGCACGCCCACCCCACTCCAGGTGCCCGCCATCAGGCCTGCAGGGGTCTATCATTGATGGGAGTGCTGAAAAACTGCTGATTTCTCATTACCCTACAGTCAGTTGTCCAGGTTATATATTCAGTAATACTAACCAAGCCAATACTTAACTTTATCAGTGTTCATTTAAATATAAGGCAAGTTCTGAAACGTGTATCCTAGAAGTAAATTAAATACTGTTTTGCTTATTAAACATAAAGAGGTAGCTGTGATGAAGGGCCTGGGACAGGGAACAGAGAAGTCAAACCAAAGTGAAGGGGCATTAGGGTTGAGACCCCGTGGCCCTGACTCCAGTTTTTATGCGAAGTGCCTGCACCTCCAGGGTCCAGCCTCTCCACTCGGCGTATGGGGAGGGAGCATTCGCTCCATGGGGCAGGGGCTGTCTCTGTGTGGTGGGAGGCATCACTGCTGAGAGTGTCTTTTCAATCCGGGGAGCTGGAGCTCCTGGCATGAGCCTCTCAGTGCACAATGCCACTGTGGGGTCCCTGGTAATTGAACACACCTGCCGTGGTTCTCCAAACCTCTCAGAGGCAAAGGCCCTTCATTGTCTCTTGGACTTCCCATGGCTGTTTCCTGGGTATTCAAGGCAAGTTCTGTTCTCTCCCATGTGATACCCCTTCTTTTGTCGTTGTTTCCTGGCGGAAGCAGGAAAAACACAGACACAGGTTCCCCACGGAGCTGGGCAGACGGGTCAAAAGGAATCCTGGAGCCCTCAGTGGCTTTTTAGGCTTTTAATGATCTTTTGCAGTGAGGCAGCCAGGTACGGGGCAGGCAAGAGGGACTGGGGGTGCCAGGAGGCTGGCAGGCCTCCCAGCCCCTGGCGAATCTTCACTCTCTCTGGGTTCTCTGGCGATCTCTTATGGCTTTTCTACTACACCCCGAACAGTCCTCAGCTCCACGTTCTGTTCTCTGCTGCTGCTGCTTCTGCCACTCTGTGTCGCCGCCCTTAAAAGCCCACTTTCTCCGGGCCCAGGTGTGCCCACTCACTCGGGCCCACACCCTACTCTAGGTGCCCACCATCAGGTCTGTGTGTAGGCCTGCAGGGGTCTATCATTGGTGGTAATGGCAGTAGGGCAGAAAACCCTGATCAGTTTCACTTACTCTACACTCCCCCAATTTTTCAGTCCTTCATTATGTGTACAGACACTGCTCCTCAGTCACCCACAATGGTGGCATCCCCTAAAAACTTTGTGTCCATGGGGCAGCAGCCCAGAGATTTATGAAAGCCCCCAGAAATAACAGCATTCTACTACTTGTGCAGCCTGTGAGAGAGACACTGATCCTCGGGGTCCTCTCTTCACACCCCTGGGGAGCTCAGATGCAAATTCAATCCACGTGACCTTGACAGAGCAGTAGACCCTCAGCTAAGACCTCCCCACTTCTGCCTGTTTTCTCTTCCTGTGCAATACTGTCTGCACCACTGGATACAGTGGCACCTCACACACAACAGATGCTCAGTCAAGAGTGAGTGTTTAAGTGGTGATAATTCTTTCTCTTGTAAATTCTGGCAGGTCAGGCTACCAGGTCACCAGTCACAACAGACAAGTGTAAGCCACAAGAAGAATGGATTCTAAAAAGGTTGATGTAAAAACTGAGAGAGCAGGTGCTGCTGCTTCCTTCCTCTCTCTGCAAACCTGCCGGAGAGGCGTGTAGCTGGCAGTTCTGAGGAGGCTTTCTCCTCTCTGGAGACATTCACCTGTAGGTTCTGAAGCTACCTAGAGGAAGACTCAGGTGTGGCTTCCCTGACTCCTGGGAGATATGCCCCACTGCCCCCTCCTGCAGCTTGCCCCCGACCCAGCACCAAGGAGATGGCCTGCTCCCAGCAACACCCTCCACACTGGCCAAGAAATGTCTCATCTCAGGGATCAAGGAGTCAGACAACAATGAATAGTGTGCCTGGATTTCTTCTTCTTAGGAAAAGGAGCATATAATTAGAGACTAACGGCCATGAAATTAACTGCTGCACTGAATCTAATCTATAGAGCCCCTTTGTGGGGTAAGAGATATTTTTCAGTGAGGAAACTGAAGCTGAGCTAGTAAATTAACTAGGAAGTAACAATTACTTGGTGGTAGAGGCTGAGTTTAAATTCCTATCTGGTGGTCTCCATTTCTGCCCAGTCTTTTGTTGAGCACAGGCCTGGCCCAAGGGAGCGATGGGCACCTGCCTTCACAAGGCATCTTTGTGCCCAACTCATGCTAAGCCAGGAGAGAATTCGTGACACTGAGCTTCGATACGGGATGTCTGTGGGGCATTTAGGGTTGCACATCCTAACATCCAGAGAGGCTGTGAACTAAGTTAATTTACAGATTGGAGTGGAACAATTTCTACTGAAATGTAGGCGGGATCCCTGCTGTGGACAACAGGTCTATCCCTGTGAGCGAGACACACCGCTTGGCCCTGAGAAAGGTGCTCTTAGACCATGTTCTGCCCCCGTCAAAAGGAGCCCCTGCCAACCAGAGTCACCTGCATCGTGACTTGGCGATGAGAGGTGCCTGGGGATCCATCACCAACAGCAGCTGCCTCCACTGAGAACAGCTGGAGAGTCTCATGGAATCTCGCAGGGCACCGCCTCTGGGAGCCAGGCCAAGGCCACCTTTGGGAGCCCAGATAGCATGTAGCCTGGGGAGACCTGGCTCCCTGCACCTTTCCCAGTGTGAGTCACGCTGGGGAGGATAAAGTTTGTTGATCTTTCAGGAAATCCCTGAGAATGAACAAGAAATTCCCGAGTGAAAAACTGCCAGGATTAAAGCACTAAAACTTGAGGTTTGGGGAGCCTTCTGCAGAGAACTTCAATTCTGACTGGCTTCCCCTGTGGGAACCCAGAGGAGGTAGGTACATGTGACCCTGTGCCATTTGCTCTGGGACATCTCTCCGAGAGGGACCATCCCATTTCAAATTTGGGGTCCATATCATCCCCATGCCCTCTGCACCATTCTTAACTTTGGCATCTCTACCTTTCTCTCATCTACTTCTGAGGAGTAACCTAATTCCCTCTTGAAATTTCTGAATGTTTCTCTGAGGCTCAACTTGCTCTTTCTTTTTAAATGCTTTTCTGGGAGCTCTATTTACATGGCTTTGCTTATGGGTCCCAAGATTCCTCTCAATCAACCACCACGCCTGCCAGTGCGGACCATTCTGTCATCATTTCATTCCTGTTTGGGCCTGGCCTCGCAGCTCACCGAATGTTCCCTTCATGTCCCCACCACCCAAACACTTCACTCTTCACTCTTACACAAAAACACCCTCAGCAATGTTTACATGTAACAAGCTACCTTTTTCCAGGGCTTGAGAAATTCTTTAGGAAAAACTTAGTCACTGGTGGAGGCTTCTTTAAACTCTATCATTGGGCTGAGTTTCCAAGTAATTACTGCTAACTGCAAAGCTTGTGGCCCAAGAACAGCCCCGGATTACCTTCTCCAAGCAGGCCAAGGACATTCCCATGGTCACAAGGCAGAGCCTGGAAGGTCACTGCCAATTTCTCCCTCGATGTGTCCATAGTGTGGAGACAGGATGATATAATGTATCAGTTGATTAATGTATATTAATAAATACAGTACAATGCCTCCCCTCTTCTGCCAAAATACATTTGAATCTCTTCCAAATCATCATCTGCATTCTCACATACCTCAACTCTCTGATCAGGTGGCTGAAAGAGATGATTCTCAGGAATACGAAAAGTCTTTGCAAAGACTTTGTCTTGTATACATAATTTTTCATTAAAAAAAATGCAGTTAAGGGCCTCCCTGATGGCGCAGCAGTTGAGCGCTGCGCAGGGGAGTTGTCGGCAGCGCGCGATGCGAGTTCGACGCCCAGCTGGGGAGAGTCCCACATGGTGCAGCATGCCTCGCCTGCTGCTCTCCTGCCTCGCCTGCTGCTCCCCTCAGCAGTGTATTTCTGATCTGCCTGTTCTGCTCCCCACTCTGTCTCTGGTGAACCCTCTCGTTTCCCCACGCCTCTGTACTGTACCCCAGCTTGTATAAATAAATCTTTAAAAAGAAAAAAAAAATGCAGTTAAAAAATACATTAGTAGCTGGAGCATTCAACCTTCTGAATTTTTCTTAGTTTCTACTTTCTTTTCTTACACAAAAACATTGCTGGAAATACATAGTGAGTTCTCACTTAGAGCAGTATCACCTATCCTCTCATATGCATATGCTGTGAGAAACCTAATTACACTTTTTTCAGTAGAATGATTTCAGATATGTTCTTAAGCCAAATTTTTTTTTCTAATTACAGTTGAAATGTAGTAAGCATCATTTCTTGTCTTGTGCAAATGCATATTTTTGGTTAAGAGTAAAAAGATGATTGTACTGGAAAAACTCAATTCCATCTCCCTTCTCCGTAGGGAAACCAGTTCTTTCATGCTTCTGTGTTTCACCTTTAGTTTTGCACTACTACCACACTCACACAGAATGCTTCACTTTGACACTTCTGGTCACCAAGCTGTGTGTGTGCCCCGGGGGAGGGGGCACATCAAGCAATTCTGGGACACCAGCTGTGTGTCCAATTTAACTCAACCCTGACACCATCTACCTGGGAAAAGCATAAGATCACATAGGTTAGGGGCTGTGTTCCAAAGACTGCCCTCCACCTCATTTCAATGCCAATCAACAGTAGCTAGTCTGCTTTACCCACAACTTCTGACCAACTAGGCTACAAATCAGGTTCTCATGCCCTCCTTCCCTTTGATCTGAATACTTATTAGAGCAGCTAACAGAACTCAGGGAAACATGTTTATTAATTCATTAAACTATGTGATGATGCAAATGAACAGCCTATGGGAAGATACACAGGGGGAGGTTTGGGAGGTTCCTGAGTGCAGGAGCTTCTGTCCCCATGGAGTTGGGGTGCATGACCTTCCTAGTATGTGGATGTGTTCACCAACCTGGGAGTTCTCCGACCCTGTCTTATTGGGGATTTGTATGGAGGCTTCTCATGCAGGCAGAATCAATTATTACTTCCATTTAGATTCCACATATGAGTGAAATCATACAGGATTTGACTTTCTCTGACTTGCTTATTTCACTCAGCATAAGGTCCTTCAGGTTCACCCAGGCTCTCGTCCATGGAAGGATTTCCTTTTTTCATGGTTGAATAATACTCCATTATTTACATCTTCTTTATCCTTTCATGCAAAAACTGACACATTTGTTTCCTTATCTTGGCTGCAGTAAACATGGGATTACAGATGTATTTTTGAGATCATGATATCATGTCTTTGAGCAAATACCTGTAAGTAGGTATTGCTAGATGATATGATGATTCCATTTTTAATTTTTTGAGGAACTTCATACTTCCACACTTCCATACTTCCAAAACAGATGTACCAGTTTACACTCCTACCAACAATCTACTAGTATTCCCTTTCCTCACATCCTTGTAGTGCTTATTATCTCTTGTCTTTTTGATAATAGCTATCATAACAAGTGTGAGGTAACATATTGTTATAATTTTAATTGATATTTCCATGATCATTAGAGTGATGCTAAATATATTTTCATATTACTGTTGACTGTTTTGGTGACCATGTTTTGGCACCTGTTTGTCTTCTATGGGAAAATCCTTTTCCAACTTTTAAATTGGGTTACTTATTTAATATTTTTGCTACATCCTTACATACAAAGATATCCTTGTATTATTTAGATATTAATCCTTTTTCAGATTTGTAAATACTTTCTACCATTTCTTAAGCGAATTTTTCAACTTATTGACAGTTTCATTTTCTGCAGAAATTTCTTAGTTTGATAGAGTCCCATTTTGATTTTTTCTTTTGTTGCCTCTGCTTTTAAAATCATTGCCAAGATCTGTCAAGGAATTTTTCTCTATGTTTACTTCTAGGAGCTTCATGGTTTCAGGTATTACATGTAAGTCTTTAATATAGGTCAAATTAAACTTTGTATAAGATGTAAAATAAAAATCTAATTCTAGGGGTTTTTTTGCATGTGGAGATCCATTTCCCCATTACCATTTACTGAAGAAAGGATCTTTTATATATTGTGTATTTCTTAGTACCTTTGTCAAAGAATAATTGATATAAACATGTGGGTTCTGTTCTACTGGTTTGTGCTTGTTTTCATGCAAATATCATACTGCTCTTATTATGAGAGCTTTGAATTTGGTTTGAAATCAGGAAGTGTGATGCCTCCAGTTTTGTTCTTCTTTGTCAAGATTCTTTTACTCTTCAGGGTCTTTTGAGGTCTCCAGATCATTTTTAGGATTGGCTTTTATACTTCCATGAAAAATGCCCTGGGAATTTTGATAGAGAATGAATTCTCTGTAGGTCACTTGGATAATATGAACATTCTAGCAATTCTTCTGTTCATGAACATGGGACATCCGTCCATTCATCTGTGTAATTTTCAATTTCTGTCATCAATGTCTTACAGTTTACAGGTACAAATATTCCCCTTCCTTTGTTAAATTTATTCCTAAGCATTTTATTCTTTTTGATATTATAGGTGGTCTTGTTTCCATAATTTCTTTTTTGAATAGTTTATTGATAGCATATAGAAATTAAACAGCTTGTAGTATGTCAGTTTTATAAATGTAAAACTAAAATGTTTATGAATTTGTTTACTAATTCTAACAGTTTTTTGTTGAGTTTTGAGGATTTTCCACACATAATATCATGACATCTACAAACAGACACACAAGTTGACTTCTTTATTTCCAATGTGCATGCTTATTATTTTTTTTTCTTTAGATTTTCCAGCACTATGATGAGCAAGTAGTTGGAGTTACCACCCTGGTCTTTTTCCTGGTCTTAAAGAAAGTTTTCAGTGTTGAGTGTGATGTTAGATGTAGGTTTGTCACATATGGCCTTTCTTATTTTGAGGTACATTCCTTTTCTACCTAATTTATCAAGAGCTTTTTATCATAAAAGGATGCTGAATTTTGTAACATGCTTTTTCTGTTTCTACTAAAATGACTATATAGTTTTTATCTTTCAATTTGTTAACATGGTGTATCACATTTATTGATTTGCAGATGTTGAGTCATCCTCACACCTCTGGAATAAATCTCACTTGAATCTGGCATATGATCCTTATAATGTGCCACTGAAGAGTTTTGAATCTATGCCCATCAGAGATGCTGACCTATAATTTTCTTTTAGTGTCTTCTTCTCTGGCTTTGGAATGAGAGTAGTGATGACTTTGTAAAGTGAGCTTGGAACTCTCACTACTTTAGTCTCATTACTCATTATTGGTCTGCTCAGATTTTCTAGTTCTTTTGGATTCAGTCATGATAGAGAGTATAGTTCTAGAAATCTATCCATTTTATCTATATCCTACAAATTGTCGTCATACAATTGTTTATAGTTTGTATTTATTTCCCTGGTATCAATTGTAGTATCTCCTCTTTCATTTCCAATTTTATTTATTTGAGTCCTTTATCTTTTACCTTGTCAGTTAAAGCCTGTCAATTTTGTTGGTATTTTCCAAAAAACAACTTCAGTTTCATTGAGAATTTCTTTTAACTTTCTAGACTCTATTTTATTTGCTTCTGTGCTAATTTTTGCTATTTCCTAAGCTTTGTTAATTTTTGGCCTACCTTGTTCTTTTTAATCCAGTTCTTTGAGGTATAAAGCTAGGCTGTTTAATTGTGATATCTGTTTATTCTTAATGTAGGTATTTATCACTATAAGCTTCCCTCTTTGAACTGTTTTTGCTGCATTCCATAAGTCTTGGTATGCAATGTTTTTATTTTTTATTTATTTGCTTCAATATTTTAATTTCCTTTTAATATTTACTTTGACCCAATGCTTTGTTTAGTAGTTCACTGTTTAATTTCCATGAAACTGTGAATATTCCACTTTTCCTCCTGTTTTTGACTTCCAGCTTCATACCATTATAAGTGGAAAAAAAGGCTTGATATGATTTCATTATTTTTAAACTTATTAAGAACTGTTTTGCAGGCTAAACTATTATCTATACTAGAGAATGTTCCACATGTACTTGAGAATAATATGTACTCTGCTACGGGTGGATAGAATGTTCTTTTTTTATTTTCAAAAAGTATTTATTTATTTATTTATTTATTTATGCATACAAGCTGGGGTGTAGGCCAGAGGTGTGGGGTGGAGAAAAGATTCACCAAAGACAGAGTGGGGAGCAGAACAGGCAGATCAACTGAAATAGCACTGCCGAGGGGAGCAGTGAATGAGGCAGGAGAGGTCTGCAGCGCCATTTGGGAAGCTCCCTGGCTGGGCATCAAACTTGTGCTGCAGTGGCTCTGGATAGCTTCATAGTGCTGCAACCTAACCTGTTGCACCACCAGGGAGGCCCATGGATAGAATGTTGTAATATGTCTGTAAGATCCATTTGGTCTACAGTGTTATTCAAGTTCACTCTTTGCTGTTTAATTTTTTGTCTGAATGATACATCCACTAATAAAAGTAGTATACTGAAGAGCCCTACTATTATTGTATTGCTTTCTATTTTTCCCTTCAATTCTGTTAATATTTGCTTTACATGTTTATATGCTCCAATGTTGATGCATATATGTCTACAATTACTCTACCTTTCTGACAAATTGACCCCTTTATCTTTACATAGTGACCTTTGTCTCTGTGAAAGCTTTTAACTGAAACTCCATTTTGTCTAATATAAATATAATCATCCTTTCTTTCTTTTGAATATCATTTGTATAGAATATCTTTTTCTATTCCTTCACTTACAGTGTATGTTTGCCTTTAAAGCTAAAGTGAGTCTCTTGATGACAGCATATTATTTGATCTAGTGTTTCTTTCCTATCAATTCAGTCACCTTTTTGTCATTCAATTAGAGAATTTAATCAATTTACATTAAAGTGATTATTAATAATAGGTAAGAACTTATTATTGCCATTCTATAATTGTTTTCTGCCTTTTTAAGGTCTTTTTTTTTTAAAGATTAATTTATACATACAAGCTGGGGTACAGGCCAGAGGCGTGGGGTAGCGAGAGGGTTCACCAGACAGAGTGGGGAGCAGAACAGGCAGATCAGAAATACACTGCTGAGGGGAGCAGCGGGCGAGGCAGGAGAGGTCCTCCGCACCATGTGGATTCTCCCCGGCTGGGCATCCAACTTGCATCGCGCGCTGCCGACAGCTCCACAGCGCAGCGCTCAACCGCTGCGCCACCAGGGAGGTCCTTTTTTAGGTCTTGTGTTCCTTTCTTATGCTGTCATGATTTATTAATTTTTGCTGTTGTATGCTTTCATTTTTTTCTCTTTATCATTTATGTATCTACTTGAGTTTTTTTGTTTGTTTGTTAGTGGTTACCTTCAAATTTACATTAAAAAATCCTATTGTTGTAAAAGTCTATTTTAAACTGAAAGTAACTTAACTTCAGTCACATACAGAAACCCTATACTTTTAGTTCCCTATTTGCTCCCCCTATTTTATGCTATTGATGATATAAGCAGGCCCTTCTTTCTAATTAATTCTCCAATAGATATTCTCTGTGGTATTTTATTGAGATGGTCCATGTTGCATTTATATTTCCAACCCAAAAGGTCTTCCTCTTGATTAAAGGGTTAGAAAGGTTGATAGACTCCATTTTTAAAAGTGAAAAAATTTTTTAAAGATTTATTTATTTATGCTTGCAAGTGGGGGTACAGGCCAGAGGCGTGGGTGGCGAGAGGGCTCACCAGAGACAACGTGGGGAGCAGAACAGGCAGATCTATGGAAACACACTGCTGAGGGGACACCATGTGGGAATCTCCTTGGCTGAGTGTCGAACTAGCGTCACCGCTGCCGGCAGCTCCACAGCACAGAGCTTAACCGGTGCGACACCAGGGAGGCCCTAAAAGTGAAATTTAACATTCATTTATCTCTTCACTCATTCTACTGAATTGGTGAAGAGATGTGAAAATGAAACACCAAAGAGATTTTATGGTTCATTTCAGAATTAATTTCTATTCAGAATTAAAATGAAATGTCATGTTTCAATGCTATCCCCTTCCTATTTAGAGTAACAGGGTTAGTTGAGTTAGCAACTAACTCAATTTAAACTGAACAGAGAGTATATTCTACAAAAGAGGCATAGTAGACGGATGTGGGAAAAGAAGTTTGTTTTACACTTCAGAGTTTATGATGAATACTGTTTTAGATTACAGCTAAATACAATTTGGAATGGATAAGAAAAAAAAGTTAAATGGTAGAATATTACTGTACTTTAATTCCAGTAAGGGATATTCTGTCCCCTTCAGAGCGCAGAATGATTGAAAGAGGGGTTCAGCCAATGGCCATCTACATTAGATCAGCACCCAAAAACAACCTTGACTTCCACACCCACACAGAGTCCTGCCAGGACACAAACTATTTTGGCCTGTATTCATATGGATGCTTCAACCACGTACTGTATTAGAGGAGAATTCAGCACAACTCAAGCCACATATATCAAATGCTTCTGTGTGGTATATACTGTGCAAATTATGCAGATGAGTAAGAACTAATTATTCCTTATTCACTTCACAGTTCTAGTGAGAAAGATCAAAGAGCACAGTAAGTCATACTTGTAATACATTAAAAACAGAGATCAAATTACATTCTTCTCTGTGCCCCAAAATGTTTCACATATTGGCACTGGTGAAAATTAAACAATATAAATACTTACAATACAGATACTTATATATCATAGATACTTATAATATAGGTATTTATAGATAGCTACAGGTACCTAGAAAACATGGAATAGCAAAGTCTCCTAAGAGACATTAAAGAAAGGCGCAGAGAGGATATCATAATTAGGTTGGAAGTTAAAAGTTATTCAGAACTTCCCTTAATAAAGAAAGTTGGGAAAAGGCATTTCTGGTTAAGAAACTAAAATTAATAAAAGCGAGTAAGCATGACTCGATTAAAACAAAGGCAATAGTACTAATTCAGTCTCAGTGTTACACATAGTAGCTCATCTTATTCTTACCAGAGACCATGATGGAAGCACATGCCTAGTACATGGATGAAACATGATGGTCATAGTCACTGAAAGTCAAAGCCAGAATTTCAATCATTAACACCTTGCTACACAATCTTCCTTGGGGGAAGATCTGACATTAGAGGTTGTATATACTGATACCCACTGGCACTCTAAAAGAAAAAAACTAAACAAAATTTATTTATTTATTCTAAAATTTATCTTACTTTTTTTTTAATTTTATTTTTTTAATTGTTATTTATGTCTTTTACATTTTGTATTCCCCTTGGGCATCCCACCACCAATTCACCCGTGATCCATCTCCATGGTCCCCTGTATTCTCCTCTCTTCCATTTTGTGCCCTTATCCTCCCCTCCCCCCCCCAACCGCTGAGTGTCTCTCTCCCACCCGGCCTCCCTATAGTCCTGTTATAAGTGAAACCATTCGATATTTTTCTCTTTCTTTCTGGCTTATTTCACTGAGTATGATTCCCTCTAATTCCATCCATGTCGCTGCAAATTGCATGTGTTTGATGAAGGAAGTTTCGGGACCAATGTTTCTCCAAGCACCTAAGTCTTCATAGCAGAAGACATTTCACTTTGGTGTAAGAAAGGGCATCACGCTATCCCATGAAATAAAGGTAACACACCTTTGGCATTCTATAGAAACATTATTCTCTCTTAGCATGCAACTTTTTTCACATTCCCTTCACAATCTTTAGGGACCAACATCTCTTTCAAATTTAGAGGGTGGAGGATATGGCTGCTGGCTGGCGCTTTATTTGGCTGACAACATCAAAAGTTATATTGTCTCTACAAACATAGTTTATAAATATCTAAAAGGTTGCTACGGTCTTTCGCTAGCAATGGCCCCTGAGGGAAGGACAAGAAATAATTAAAGCAGGAGGTTTAGGAAAAATCATTTTAAAAGGCAGATCAGTTTACTGACAGGCCATGTGTATCTGCCAGTTCAGGAGGTTCACAGAGCAATTTAACTTTCTTTTACTGAGATTTCACGAGTGACCTTGCATGATATTTTTAGATGGGAGTTTTGTGTTGGGTGGTTTGCTTAGATAGAAAATACAGGAGAAATGGCAACTGAGGAAAAATCTGTGGGTAGGAAGGCTGACATACTCACAGAAGTCTGACCACTAAGCTGGAACCCCCCACCCCCACCCCGCATTCCAAAGACAAAATCACTGAAGCGAGGTAAATGCCAATGGCTCTCAGAACTTCATTAACGTATGTGACATTTTCTTTCAGCTTTCAAGGAGACGGGATGAATGTTATCAAAAACATTCATTTCAGAAGCTGATTCATTCCAAGTAGGATCTGAACCAATGAAATACTTCCAGAGTAAACATCTCCAGCTGCCCAGGACATACTATAAAGCATCTTTAGAGGCTTCAAAAATTTTATTCCAAGGTCCTTAATGAAAGAATGGTGACAGTATTGAAGTCAGATCAGTAGCATGCAGGTCTTCATAATGGAGTTTCAGAATGCAGAAATCTCAAACATCAGTGTTTCCATGATAAAGTCGTCTTCATTCTTTCAGGGCAGTTTATTGCTTCCATTGTATTCTGGAAAGTATGTGCACTATTTAAACCACTTCTAAATACACAAATCCTCTTCTTTCATACTACAATGCATGTGAGAAGAAAGAAACAATACTCTTTTCTTCTTTTTTGTATATGAGGCTGATTTCAGAGTCTTTTTCAGTCTCTACTGTCAACAGAAAGATCTGTCCACATCTTATATTCAACAATGCATGTTATACTCAATATCTACTTGTCAACTTTATATTGGCCTGGCTCCCCATCTGTGATGACTAGCTTCCCAGTACTGGTGGTCTTATTACTCCATTTTCAACAAGAGTTACTAAATACCTGTTTTTATGTCTGCCCAGTTTTTGTTATGCCTGTTCTCTGATGACAGAGATGAGTAATATGATCACAAGCACCAATTTATTTCAATGAGTTTCAGTCATCAAACACGAGAGAAACAATGAAGGCCTTTGGATAATCTCACAGTAAACTATTCTTTCCAAACAAGAAAAGTACAAAAATATATCCATGACCTTTTGAATGCAGTAGCAGTAAAAGGTAACAACCACCAAAAAATCAGGCTGAGTTTTAGAATGTTAGAGCTTGAAGGAAAGTTAGATATTACAAGGTTCAGCTATCATTTTGCAGCAAGAAACCTGAGTCCTCCTGTTACTAAATGACTCTTTAGCAAAAGTCACAGTAAGTTGTAGAGGTCCTCTGTCTTTCAATTGAGTGAATTTTCTATATGCCATTTCACTTGTTATAGTGTATTTGCTATGAAGCTGCTCTAATTATGGTTTTCTACACCACTCCCAAATTCCCAGAAGTACTAATTCTATGAAAATCAAAATTATTCAGCTTTTTTGTTAATAGTATGCCGTAGGGTCTACTGTGTTCTCCTTATGTTATCTTGATTAAGTTTGAAGGGTTCAGCCTGTACAAAATGATACCATACAAGATCAGACCCCTTTTACCAATCATCTTAGGAAGAGTTTTTCTTACTGTATGGTTTTATATTCTGACCAATAGAACCCTGACAAAAGTATCATTTCATTCACTCAGGTTTACATATGATTGATTAAAAAACAAGTGTGATTAAGCTTTCAAGACTTACTAGAATTAAAAAATGGCTAAAGAAACATTGTGTAATATCTAATGTTACCCTAAACATACATACATAACAAGTAAAAGAGGCATCACTGGCATGTGAGTCTATCAATCACTATTAATTCCATCTCACTAGAGAAGATGAAACCCTTACCTAGGAGTGGGAAGATGGCTCCCCAGGTTTGGGTCCACTGATTTCCTTCTAATACTACAAACTTTATTCCAAGACTCTTACTGAGTCACAGTGTTATGCATCAGATCTTCCATCAATCTTTCCAGAAAGATTTAAGGGGTCCTTACACGTGCTGAAATAGGACGAGGCAGTGGGGATCATCTTGTGAACACGTTAGACATGGTCCTCATCGCATTCACATTCTAATGCCTGACTCCTTTTTGAACACATATAGATTACAGAGAATTACCGAGTTTTATGTCTATGCTCCATGTTTATCATCAACTCTTGGTATGTTCCAACTATCTTTATTCTTATGTCATATAGTACAGAAACATTCAATATTGAAATAATGAAGGTTTACTTTTTCCTCCTGGGGACGTATTCATCTAATTTCCATTACCAAATGCTTCCTTTATTAGATTACTGCAGTGAATAAAGTTTTACAGATTTTCCTATCAGCGGGAAAAGAACAATCCAAATGGGATACTCCTTGAACCATTTCCTTCCCTACTCCAATTAAGTCCTTTATATATGGTCATCTTCTGGTTCCTAATGTTATTGTGTCTTCTGGACTGCAGGTGAATGTAAGAGTTGTATACTTACTTAGCTTAGTCAAAAATATTATTCTGTAAGTATCACTGCTAAATGTCTATCACTTACCAAAAAGAGAACCCAAGGTCTCATTCAAGAAAGACACGTCTCTGACAGAATGTGGTTCCAAAATAACAACCAATCACAGTGAAGTCTGTCTATTGACTTGAAATGGAATCCTCCTTTTGCTTATTGAATCTGCTATGAATGTTATATTTGGTTTTTGGAGGTGTCTCATTAATGTTATCTATGGAGGATGTTGTACATTAAACAGAGCAACAGCAACAGCAGGCCCTAAGACCACCAGTATACTTATTTTGAAACAATAACTATAAAATCCCAAAGATGTCATGTTTGCATAATTGTAGTCTGGGGGCAAAGCTAATCCATCCTGGGGTTTTTGGAACCAGTGAAAGCAAGCAGGACATTTCCATTAATCATGAGAACAAATGCTAAGCTTGTGCATGCATGCTCACAAATTAAAATTTTATATAAATTTATGTGCAAATTAAGTGTGGCCCTCGGGCTCTTGGCAAGTTGCCACTGTAGCCCTTGGAAGCATAGAATTTGGACAGCTCAAAATTTATAGCTTTTTCCACCAAGGTCTGTTTCACCAATTTGCTTTTTTGTGGTCTGCTGGAGACCTGATACCTGATTCTAAAATGTATATTTATGATCTTATCTCTCCATTTGGGAGACTCAATGAATGAAATGAAATGAAATATTTTGAGCTCATTTTTCTAATTTCAAACTTTCTGTTAAGTTCATTGAAAACCCTTCATTTGCTAATAATTATGTAAACAGAACAGTAAAGAAGTAGGCAAGTTCTCATGCTTTTAGCTGCTTCCTATGAAAATTAGCTTTCAAAAGAGCTGACCTTGTGGACATAAAATTGGTCTTCATGTATTCAAAGGTCACTTATGCAGTAAACTCTCCTAGCTGGTTTACAAGTCTGGAAGAATGCCTACAAAAACAGTCAAAATTGACTATATAGTCTCTGTGCCAAAGGTTATACATTGCACCCATGAAAGAAACTCCTTATCAATACTAGCCCATTGCTCCTACTTTGCCCTTAATTCTAACACATTTGGTTAGTCTGTTTTATGTTGACCACCAGTTTGGATGTAACAATTCAGGAGAAACAGTTTTACAGCCAGGTCTCCTGACTCCAAGAAGCAGTGACAGCTGACAGTCTAACAGTACAAAGGGAAAGGGAACACCAAACCAAAACCAAACAAAAGCTGGCTTACAAGTGTAAATTTGATGATACCATGTGTCAAAAGCTCTGTTCACATCAACAGCCCATGAGGTTACCATGGTCTTAATGTAAAACAAAAAGATGGATCAATTCATTCAATGCACATTATCAATAACCTAATACATGCCTGGGGTTGGGAAATCAATGACAAATAACAGGTAGTTCATGTCCTTGAAAATTTTACAGTCAGCTGGGAAAGCAGAAAGAAAGCAACTATGACAGAAAAAGAAAGTGCAGTATGTATAAAGAACAACTGATTTGTAACAAAGCCTTATTGAGTAATATCTGAATTTTGTCTTCAATGCCAATTGGGGTTTCCAAATTGATAAAGTAGGAAGGAATATAACAGAAAGAAAAAACAGCATACATTAAAACATAAAGAAAAGAAAAAGCATGTTGTGTATGGTAGGCAGAATCCTGAAACAGCGCCTAAGTGCCCATTCATGCTGAACATGCTCTGTATAATTGCTTCCCCTTCAGTGTGAGAGAACATGCATATGCATAGAAGGGAATATCATTTCACATGATTATATCATATATGTCAAAAGGGATTATACAGAAGGAATTACAGTCTCTAATCAGTTGACTTTGAGTTAATAAAAATGGAGATGTTGTAAGTAGATCTGGTCTAATCAGGTAAGCCCTTAAAGGAGTTAAGAAATTCAAAGAGAAAGAGAGTGTCTCCTGCCTAGCTTTCAAAAACAAACTGCCACACTGTGGATAGGAGCTGTGGTAGGGATCTGACAGTGTCGCTTCTAGGTGTTGAGAGTTCTCCCTTACAAAGAGCTAGTAATAAACAGCTGCTTTAGTCATATGCAATGGAAATGTGTATGCAAGGAAATACATTCCACAAACAAACTGAAGCAGTTTGGAACTGGGTCTCTCCCTAATTAAGCTTCCATAAGAGGATGAAACTAACTGATGCCTTGAATTTACCTTAGTAAGACCCTGGAGGATTAGCCAAATATGCCAGAATCCTGATTTACAGAAACTGTGAGATAATAAATTTTGTCATCTTAAGGTGCTAGATTTCTGGTTTGTTACGTGCCAATAAAAATATATATATATAGCATTTTTGGGGAACAGAAAGTAATTTACAATTTCTATATCATGGGGTAGATGGACAAGACAGCAGGAGAACCATAGAGAAGGAAAAGCTATTAAGAGTCTGTTTCATAATAAAAAGAAATCTGTACTTATCCTGTGGGTCAAAGGATGACATTAAAAGCAGTTAATGTACAGGATACCAATAAAAGTTTTGTGTTTTTTGAAAGTTAATGTTGGCCAAAGTGGCAAAGATGACTTGAACAGGAGAGAAAACAGAAAAAAAAATTTAAATAGGATTGCACTAAAATCACCCTCATGGGCCTCCCTGGTGGCATAGCGGTTGAGCGCTGTGCTGTGGAGCCATTGCAGCATGCGATGTGAGTTCTAAGCGCAGCCGGGGAGAGTCCCACGTGGTGCGGCAGACCTCTCTTGCCTCGCCTGCTGTGTATTTCTGATCTGCCTGTATTTCTGATCTGTTCCCCACTCTGTCTCTGGTGAGCCCTCTCGCCGCCCCCCCCCCACCTCTGGCCTGTACCCCAGCTTGTATGTATAAATAAATAAATCTTTAAAAAATAAAATCAGCCTCATAAGTGATTATGAAGGGCTTTTTGGTTTTTTTGTTTTGTTTTGACAGGAATGACAGTAATGAGGAAGCAAAAGAATGATTAAAAAATATTTAAGGGGCCTCCCCGGTGGCGCAGCGGTTAGGCGCTGCACTGTGGAGCTGTTGGCAGAGGCGACACGAGTTCGACACATGGCTGGGGAGATTCCCACATGGCGGGGCAGACCTCTCCTGCCTCACCGGCTGCTCCCCTCAGCAGTGTGTTTCCATTGATCTGCCTGTTCTGCTCTCCACTCTGTCTCTGGTGAACCCTCTCGCCACCCCACGCCTCTGGCCTATACCCTAGCTTGTATGCATAAATAAATACATCTTTAAAAAAAATTTAAAAAATAAGATCAAAATGATGACCAATATGAATGAAAAAGACTACTGTAGAGTCTAAACTTCATTGCCTCAGAATATGGGAAGATAAACAATTAGAGGAATTGTTCTGAATTTTCAGAACAGCATGCTTGAACTGTCTAAAGGATTTCCAAATGATCAAGAGGGAGTTACTCAGAGTTGGTTAATAATCTAGTTCTGGAAGCTAGAACAAAGGTGGAGGCTGGAGATTTGGGGAGTTATCAATAAGCGTTGAAGGCACTGGAATAAATGAGATCATTCAAGAAAAATATGAAAAGATGATGGCAAATTAAAGTCTGGAGAACATCAACATTTAGCTATAAGTGAAATAAGAAGAGCAGAGGAAGAAATAGATTGTTATTATAACAAGAGTAAAATCTGGAAAAAAATGGTATCATGGAAGCTAAGGGAGAAGAAATTTTCAGAGAAATGAAGATTGAACATTGCCAAATGTCAAATGGCAAGTAGAGTAAGCATAAAGAAAAAGTCTTTAAATTTAACAATAAGAAAGTCCTCATTGTCCCTAATAAGAGCAGTTTGTCTCAGTAAAGAGGTTTTCAAAGGAACCGAGGGTGTTGAAGTCACATTGCAGAGGGTTACAGGCATGAACAGAAGTTAGACACAGTGGAATCTTTACAACTCACTAGCAAACAAACTGAAAGTAAATCAGTGCTCTGAATAGACATTTCTCAAAAGAAGAGCTATAAATGGTCAATAAACAAATGAAAAGATATTCAGACATCACTAGTATTAGGAAATGCAAATTGAAATCAAAATGAGATACCACTTTTACCCACTAGGATGTTAGATAACACAGGACATGGAGAAACTGGAATCCTCATTCATATACTGCTGGTGGGGATGTGAAATTGTGCAGCCACTTTGGAAAACAGTTTGGCAGTACCTTTAACAATTAAATATATAATCGCCATATGACTCAGTAATTTCATTCCTAGGAATATATATTCATCATAAATGAAAACATGTCCACACAGAAACTTGTACATGAATGTTCACAGTAGCAACACAAACCTTTATATTTAAGCGTCAAATGTGGAAAAACCACAAATGTTCATCAATGGACAAATGGATTTCTGAAAATGTAGTTCTTCCATGAATGGTGTATTATTTAGCCATAAAGAAGAATGAATTACTGCTGCATGCCATATGCATGAGCCTTTAAAACATTAAGTGAAAGGAGCGAGTCATTATAATACATTATTCCATTTGTATGGAAGTCTAAAGTAGGAAAGTCTAGAGATAGATAGTAGATTAGAGTTTCTTTGGACTGGAGAGGGGGTGGTGATGGTATCAAAGAGAAGGATGGTTGACAACTAAAGTATAAGAGTTGCCTTTTGAAATTGTTCTAAAATTGATTCTGGAGTGGTTGCACATACCTAGGAACACACTAAAGTCCAATGAATTGTACACTTTAAGTGAGTAAATTATGTGGTACATGAATTATATTTCAATAAAGCTGTTTTTAAACAGAGTCAAAAAGAACTTATAGCTTGTGAGATATATCAGTATGCTACACCCTGAGAGGAAGGAGGTGGTGGCTATTCATAGTGATTGATGTTCATGATAACTCTGAATCATCAGAAAAGGTCAAATCCTGTTCAATATGTAATATCTTTCAGAAAGAGTTCCAGCAAAAATATCTAAGTGAAATGTACTCCTTTGAACACTAAACTTGCTTTCTGAAGCAAGCTTTGTGAAGAACATGTGTTCTAACTGCTGATAGACAAATGAAGTGTTATTCTAACTAGAGGGACAATGCTTACCAAGAAAGTGTCTTTTTAAAAATTACTTTTTGTTGCTGATGTTTTGAGATGATTATTGGGTTGTGAAAAGAGAAAAGGAAAACTGTACCGAATCTCATGATTCCCACAGAATTACTAAGAAGATCTGTACTAGCCTTCAGCTATTTGGCTTCTAGTCACAAAGGTTGTGCAGTCAGCGACTGCTGTGTCACACTGTTCTGGAGCAGACTGGAAAGTCCACTGTACTTATCACCCAGCTGATAGCAATAAGGGTAACTTCTGGTATTCCTTGTGTTTTAGCCAAAATGTTTGCTGCCATCAGTTGGTTTCTCTTTTGAAGCTGTGTACAGTATTATTATTGCTTTTACTGATTGATTGATAAATCGATTTGGCAAAGCACTTCATTACTTTTCAGTGCCTACCGTTATAGCATATTGCCCGGCTATTAAAAACAGGTTGTTAAAGACTTGCTGGCAAAATCCCAGAGGATCGAGATGGATTTATTTATTTTAAGATTTATAAAAATTCTCTAGATAGAGATTAGTTTTGCTTGCTCAATATTTTTTATTATTTCACCTGCTATTGAATAGAAACTGCAACCGGGAAAATTTTTGTTTTGTTTAAGTTACCAAGTTCTATCAGAATTGTTTGAAAGTGCCTAAATAATTTTTTTGGGGGGGATGATTTGCTTTTAAATGACCCACCACTCTCAAGAAGGGGCTACTCACACAAGGTGTCCAGATGTCTTGGGCAATGAGTAAATAATCAGCATCTTCAAGGAAGGGCGAGAGTTCTCTGGAACTTGGCAGGAGCTTAGCCTATTAAGAGAAGAGAATCCTCACTTGTCTGTTGATGACCAAGGAAAACGTCTGTTGGATTCCAGAGTGTGAGAACAGACAGCTGAGCCTTCTATCAACACATTAAGCCAGGCAAAACAATTCATCTAGGGCTGCAAGGGCCAGCTAGATCAGAGTGTCCTGTGAAAGGAAGTCGAGAGGCACAGGGATTCACTTCTGGGAAGAACATAATTAAAGTGAACTGCATAATAAATAAGGGCTCTTTTTCTCTTGATTTGGATTTAAGCTTTCAATGTGGTGATCAAGTGCTTTTACAAAAAGAAAAGAAGGATCTCAGTTTTAAATAAAGTTGATGAGTCTATATTTTGTACCTGGTTAATACAGAAGGTTTTAGAGAGAGAATTCTTAGGACTGCTTTGTAATTTCTTCATGAAAATGGGCCTATTCTGTACTTCCTCTGAAACTTACACCTGTATCCCCTGCCTTTCCAGCCTGAGAGCAAAATCTCCAAATGAGCCCCTTCCCATGTCTTTAGAAGTCAGAACAGAGGATAAGGATTAGAAGAAACCTGAATTCTAGAAAACATTTTGTTATCCAAAGGCACAGGCCCATTGGTCTGTATCTGTATGCTATCAATATAGTCATGAGGCTGGAAAAGACATGAGTGATGAGTGAACTGTGACCGCCCCCCCCAAAAAAAAAAACAAAAAAACCTTACTTTGAATCTCTGTTTCTCTAGTCTGACCATTGCCTTTCTAGGCCAGACTGGTTTTCTCTAACCTCTCTGTCTCTGTACCAGCGAATTGAACATTGTAATACCACCTAACATGGTTTGACAATCAATAAGGTGTCTCGGTACATTGCCGGTTGTAAAACATAACACTTAATTGGAAAGTATCCTTCAACATTCTTCATCTAACTTTACAAAGCCAGGATTTGAGCATATGATTAGAGGACTCCAAAGTTTGTTCTATTTCTAAATTTCCCATTAGTTGACCATAAGTAAATATTAATAATAATATTATTATTTATATATAAACATTTCTAACATGCAAAACATTTTTCTCTGAAGCATACCAAGCAGAAGCTAACAAATTTCAAGGCACTAATGGCTTCTTATGGAAGACAAGGATTCAAATATTTACTTTTGTAAAGTTAAAAAATGATGGATCTTTTTTTTTTTTTTTTTATA
>PVIJ01015597.1:0-35861 GCA_004024925.1 Scalopus aquaticus
TGTATCCTTTTGGATTAGTGTTTTTGTATCCTTTGGGTAAATTCCCAAAAGTGGGATTGCTGGGTCGTATGGAAGCTCCATGTTTAGCAGTCTGAGGAATCGCCATACAGCCTTCCATAGTGGTTGGACCAGTTCACATTCCCACCAGCAGTGTAGAAGGGTTCCTTTTTCTCCACATCTAACTAGGACTTTTAATATGACATTGACAATTATGAAAAAGGACATCTTCATCTTATACCTGACTTTTCCAGTTTTTAACCATTAAGTATCATATTAGCTGTGGATTTGTGATATAGGTTCTTTACTATGTTGAGATATGCTCTTCTATCCCCATTTTATTGAGAATTTTTATCATAAATGAATGTTCAATCTTGTCAAATGCTTGTGATTATCATACGTTTTTATTTTTCTTTTGCTGTTGGCTTAGTGAATTTCATTGATCAGTTTATAGATGTTGAATCATTCTTGCATGCCTGTAATAAATTCCACTTGGTCATGATGTATGATGCACTAATTCACTATAGTTTGCTGTGATTTTGTTTAGGATTTTTGCATCTATGTTAATCAGAAATATTGGTCTATAGTTTTCTTTTTTTGTGTGTGATATCCTTTTCTGCTTTTGGCTTAAGATTAATATTGGCTTCATAACATGTGCACTTCATAACATTAGAAAGCATTTCTTCTTCCTAAATTTTTTGGAAGAGTTTGAGAAGTATTAGTTACTTCTAATTAGGTATCAATTTATCTTTGACGGATTGGTAGTACTCAAGAGGGTTTTCTTAGTGAGTCTAGCTAGTGATGCCAGTGGTGATGGGCTTTTGCTTTTTGATAGACTCTTGGCTACTGGTTTAATTTCCTTGCTTGTAATTGGTATTTATAGGTTTTCTGTTTTTTCCTAATTCAGACTCAGAAAGTTGTATGCTCTAAAAGTCACTCCATTTCTTCTAGATTATCTAATTTATTGGCATAAAGATGATCATAATAGACACTTATTAACCTCTGCATATCTGAGCACTCTTAACTATTCTTTCATTACTGATTCTATTTATCAGGGTTTTCTCCCTTTTTTTCTTAGTGAACCTATCTAAGGGTTGTCCATTTTGTTTATTTTTAAGAATAAGTTTTAGGTTTCACTAATCTTTTGAACTTTTTGATTTCAATTTCATTTATTTCCACTCTAATTTTTCTACTCGCTTTGGCTTTATTTTTCTACTTTTTCTAGTTCCTTGAAGTTTGACATTAGATGATTGATTTGAGTTCTTACTTCTTGATGCGGGCCTTAATTGTTATGTGCATACCTCTTAGTAATACTTTTGCTGTGTCTCATAGGGTCTGGTAGCTTGTCCTCATTTTAATTTTTTATGTGTTTTTAAATTTCTCACTGCTTCCCTCATTAAAACAAAAGTTTTTCAGTCATATGTAGTTCTGAGTTTCTACATCTATATTTTCCAACCTTCTCATTATGGTTGATTTATAGTTTGACATTATTGTGATCAGAGAACATAGTTGATATGACTAATCTTCACGGTTTTATTGATACTTGTTATGTGACCCAACATATGCTTTATTCTCAAGAACATTCAATGTGCCCTTAAGGAAACATACGTTCAGCTTTTTGGGGGGTGCTGTGCCCTATAAACTGTTATTAACTCAATCTGGTCTTATTTCTCATCTAATGACATTGTTTCCTTGTTGATTATCTGTCTGGTTGATCTATCCATTTTTGTAAGGGAAGTACCTGACTACTAGTGTTTTGCTCCATTTTTTTAAAAGATTTATTATTTTTAGCTGTTTCACATAATTTGATGCTCCTTCATGTGGTCCATATAAATTGATGTGTTATGTCTTCCTGATATATTGATCCCTTAACACTTTGTGTGCTGGCCATTTTCTGTGCCACCGCATGAATGGTATAAGCATTCAATAAAACACACACAGCTCCTGAACTACTGGATATATTTTAATGAAATTTTACATGCATAGAGATAAAAGCTTCTAGACTGAGTACAATCAAAGAAATAGCTCCTAATAGTTCCAAATAAATCCACCGTGGCATGAAAACCGGAGACTAGATGAACACGTGAATACGTGAATACATGAGTGGACCACAAAGTGTTAATAATTATATAATGTCCATCCCTGTGTATTATTACATTTCTTAGCTTAGTTGAAAGTCTATTTTGTCTGATATAAATTTGACTTACCCTGTCCTTTTTTTTTTTAAGTCCCATTTGTTTGTAAGATTTTTTTACCAACCATTTGCTTTGAACATACGTTTATCTTCGTAGATCAGATGTATCTCCTGGAGACAGCAGAAAAATAGATTTTATAATCTGATCCAATGAGACATTCTATGCCTTTTAATTGTGTGTTCAGTTTGCTTACATTATTGATATATGAAGATTTGCTACTGCCATTTTGTCTTTAGTTTTCTGGCTTTATTTCCTTGTTCACTTTCTTATTGTGTTTCTTCTGTTTAATTTTGGTCTATTTTTAGCAAACTCCCTTTGCTTCTGTTTTGCCAGGAAAACCTTTTTTCTCCCTCATATTTGAAAGAAGGTATCCTAAATATAATATTCTCAGTTGGCCTTACTTAAAGTATTTTGAATATATCTCCTTGTTTGTAGGATTTCTTGAGAGATCTTATGCAAGTCTGATGAAAGTCCATTTATAAGTAAACTTTCTCCCCAGTCATCTTCAATATTCTTTCTTTCTCCTGGACTATTGGATAATCATGTGTTCTTTCAGTTCATGGGCTTGTATGTTTAGTTTCTTATCTACGTTTGGAAAGTTATATTTGTATATGCTTTCTGTGTCTTCCTCACCACCAACCTTCTTTCCTTTCTGGCATACCAATTACCGTTATGTTTCCTAAGGTAGTCAGATAGGTCTTAAAATATTTTTTTTCTTTTTACTTCTGATTTCTCTTTTTTCTTCCACCTGTGTCCTTTGTGCATTATTATATTCAAGGTTACTGATTTGATCCTCCATTTGGTCCACTAGGCTTCCATAGGCTTCTCTTGAGATATCAAGCAGCCATTTGCTTTATTTTTTTATCTGCCCACATTGTTGCTTTTTATTTTCTGTTTTTTAAATTAGCTGTAGTAGTCACTTACACAGTTGAAATACTTTATTTTTCCAGCATGTGGCATTTTGTTTTGCTTTGATTTTGTTTTTTGATTTTTACCTGGTTCTGTAGGTCTGAATACTTGCCCTTCAGTCTTGAGTCACAGGGTAGGAGAGAGGTCTGGAGAGTGTTGACTACTAGTGCAAGTGTGCTGGGTCATGGTTGTGACACACTGATATCCTCCCTTTCTGGTGTTCCAGACCCAAGCCTTGCAGTATGATCCGTGAGTGCCCTTTGTGAGGTCAGTGGCAACTCCAAAGGGTTGAGGTTGGGGATTGCAGTACACAGTGCAGTTTTGTTGTTTTTAGTGAGGACCAGGTCTGCAGGGAGCACTCCTGTTTCTTCAAACATGTTACTACTCAGTCAGGGGTTGTGCCTCCACACTGTTTAGCTCTCCTTTCCGTAGGGTCATAACTTTTGGGCTTTTCTCTCTACCTGCCTCCTGTTTACTAACTCATTGCTTTCTTCTCTTTATCTTTTTGTTGCAGTTTACATTGACTCTGATGTTTATGGTGTACTCCAGTTTCACCCCAGGTCACAGAATTCTCTGGGTATAGATCTCTGTAGATCAACTGTTAGATGATCTTCTTAGGCACCAAACAAGGAACCTCTTTTGATACCATCTTAGTCTATCCCTCAACTAACAATTTTTAAAAAATTTTTTTATTTATGCATACAAGCTGGGGTGTAGGCCAGAGACATGGGGTGGTGAGAGGATTCACCAGACACAGATTGGGGAGCAGAGCAGGGAGATCGACTGAAATACACTGCTGAGGGGAGCAGCGGGCGAGACAGGACAGGTCTGGTTACACCATGTAGGAATCTCCGTGGCCAGGTATCGAACTTGTGCTGCAGTGGCTCTGTATAGCATCATAGTGCTGTGCTCAACCCATTGAGCCACCAGGGAGGCCCACCTCAACTAGCATTTTTTCAGACTCCACAAAGGATCAGGCACATACTATATACCTCTTGCCTTCTCTCATTTAACGCTCTCTAATGACCATGGGCTTTTCAAGTTCTTACCAGCAGTCTGGAGCTGAACCTCCTGCAGCTTGCACCACTTGTCCTCCTTCTCCCCTCACCCCCCAAATATTATTTATTTTAAATAAATCATTTTAAAATATTTAAAATTAATTGATGAGTTTGAAACAATTTAAAATTATTTTTAAAATATCATCATAAAATTTCCTTTAGGTTGTCATCTATGAAAGTCAGTGTCTCAAATGGATTTTTAGTATCCTGTTACATGGGCTAAAAGTGAAGCATCACTACATTTATTGCTTCTTCTGCTTATTATAGATTTTATTGGCAGCTTTGAAAAATGACATCACTTTCTTGCCTTGAACTTGCATTGACATCCAACACAAGCCCAAAAGTAGATTATATCATCATTTAGAGTCATCAAGTGTGGGAAATAGTGTTCTAATAACCAAACATAACATGGAGTAAAGATTTAATAAGATGCACATTATAATATAACCCCCATACTACCTGAAATTTTATGGAAGACTAAAGGCTTAGAATAGCATTTTAAATCCTTATAAGTCACATGAAAATGCTCTGGTGAGGAATTTCAAATACAATTTTTGTTCAAGAGCAATGATGGTGTAAAATGGAACCCTTTACAGTTTATTATTTTGTGGTTTTTAGATTATATAGTGTAATTATTTTGTCATATAAACTGGATTTCTTTGGGGGGGAAGTGATTTTTTTTCAAGTTTTATTGATTTATCACTCATTTATATGATGGTATAATTTTGAGAATACAACTTCACACTTACATATGTATGCATGCCTCACTCACCCTCTACCAACTCTAGTGCCACAAGTCTATCACCAATTCTTTCCTATTCCCTCTTTCTAATCCTCTCCATCCCCTCTAGTAACCATTATATTTTTCATAGATTCTAAGAATTTTCCCTGTTGTTTTGCCAGTTTGTTTCTTTGGTTATTTTTATTCCAAAAATAAGTGAGCGCCTTTGTCTTTTTAAAAGATTTATGTATTTATGCATATAAGAACTTGGGTATAGGCCAGAGGTGTGGGGTAGTGAGAGGATTCACCAGAGACAGAGTGGGGAGCAGAACAGGCAGATCAACTGAAGTACACCGCTGAGGGGAGCAGCGGGCGAGGCAGGAGTGGTCTGCTGTGCCATGTGGGAATCTCCCTGGCCGGATATTGAACTCATGTTGCAGAGGCTCTGGATAGTTTCATAGTGCTGCACTTAACCTGTTGTGCCACCAGGGAGGCTCACCTCTGTCTTTTGATTTGTGACTTTTTTTTTTACCTAGCAAAATCACTGCAAGATTTATGAATTTTTGTCCTCAAAGACACTCTTCCATCTTTTTCAGAGCTGAGCAGAATTTTGTTCCACATTTCTAAAATCAAGTTGTTTGTCATTAGGCACTTAGTTTGGTTCCACAATTTAACTATTGTGAATAATATTACTATAAACATAGGACCACATAAATCATTTTGTATTAGTTATTTCCTATTCTCTGGGTAAATATCTTGTAACAGTGTTGATGTATCACATTATTTTCTTTTTTTTTTTTTTGAGGAATCTCCATAATTTTTTCCATAGAGGTCATACCAAACTGCTTTCCCGCTAACAATGGATGAGTGTTTCTTTATTTCCATATCTTCTCCAAGATTTTTTGTTTCTGTCTTTTTGATACAAGCACTCTCACAGGAGTGAAGAAATACCTCATTGTGGTTTTGATTTGTACATCTCTTATAATAAGTGATGTTGAGCATTTCTTCATTTGTCTGTAGGATATCTGCATGTCTTCATTGGATTTAGTCTTTTTGCCTATTTTTGATTACGTTCTTTGACATGGTTTTGTCGAGTTTTATGAGTTTTTAAAAATATATTTTAGTAACTATTGTAAGACATATCATATCCCAACAACTTTTCCCAGTTCATAGATTGCATTTTCATTTTTGATGCAGTTTTATTTCAGTACAAACGTTTTCATTATTTTATATATACATATATGTATGTTTGTGTATATATATATACATAGTCTTATTTATTTATTTTGTGTTTTGTTTCCCTGATGTTGGAGATGTATTCCCAAAATATCTGCAGTTATGTACTAGAGTGTATCACCTATATTTTCTTTCATGCCTTTTATGGTTTCAGTTCTTATACCTAAAATTTTAATACATTTTGAGTTACAGTTTGAGTAAGCAGTTAATTAAAGATCTTGTTTTTTGTTTTGTGTGTGGTTGTTCAAGTTTCCTAATAGCATTTGTTAATGGTATTTTATTTTTTCCATTGTATGATCATGACTTCTTTGTGAGATATTAACTGTTCTTAATTTGTTTTGAATTATTTCTGGGCTCTCTACTATTCCATTGGTTTGTATTTCTGTTTTTGTCCCCATACTATACTGTTTCATTTATTATTGCTGTGCAGGATAGTTTGAAATCAGGGTGTGTGACACCTCCACTTTTCTTATTCTCTTACTATTGTCCTGGCTATTGAGATCTTTTATTGCTCAGTATAGATTTCCTTGATTAATGTAACTGGAAATTTGAGAGGTATTGCATTGAATCTGTAAATTTAGATAATTTGTCCATTTCAGCAATGTATATTCTTAAAATCCATGAACACAAGGTATTTTTCCATTGCTTTGAGTCTTCTTTTATTTCCTTTGACAGTGTCGTATTGTTTTCAATGCGTAGGTCCTTTTCTTCCTTTTAGGTAAGACTCTTGGATCAACTTAAAGTCATGATTAACAAGTTATATGTGTATTTTTTAATTTGCTTTTTTAAAGTGTTATTTTTAGAAGGGTGGAGAACATTTTATACATTACTTGAGACTTAGCAAATTAGTGTCATACAATATGTTTATCGGGTCAAATACCTAGTATTAAGGAGGGTGTGTTCAGTTATTCAGATCATCATAAGAATTGTTCTTCAAGTTGTTGTCAAATATCAGTTCAAAAAAACCACATTTTCTTCATTTAACTAAACCCTCATTTTCCTTATTGTAGAACTGAAATCACATTATTTGTTTACAACAGTAGCCTTATTTTTCTTGGAAATGAACATAATACAGAAAAAAGCCCCATTCAACTCTGTTTGTGCCTCTTAATAAAGTACAATAATAATTAGCAATATTATTAGGTTTTGGAGCTACCACTTAATCTAAATGATATTGTTACTGGATAGGTTGCACAGTAGCAGAATGAAGTTAAGTGGGGAACCATGAACTTTGGAGTTCATTGGGCTTGATTTTATTGCTTATTCACGTATAGATTCTATGTCGATGTCTAGGATGTAATAACGATTATCCGACAAAATTGTTTGGAGACTGTCTGTTCCAAAAGATCACCTGTTAAGGAAAGCTGAACTTTAAACTAGTAAGTTCAATTCCTACTTATTACCTTTATTATTTCCAGAATATATTCCATTAAATCACTTGCCTTGTAATGGGAACATGTTTTCATAATTAATTCCCCTATGCAAAGGATAACAGCCTTCTTTCCCTCATTCTAATTTGAAATTCTATTCCTCTTTAAAAATGACCTTAGGTTATAGACATCAATAATACTTTCAGACGTGATATAGTAATGGTTTTATTTGGAGCGCTTCCTTTGTTTTCCCATTGTTTCAATGTTTGGAATTAGTTATTTATGATTACCTCATCTGAGCATGGGAATAATCAAGTCTCTGTTGTCCCTTCTTAGTTAAGTTCCTGAATCCTTTTTTTTTAAAATCACCATCTACAGGGCCTCCCTGGTGGCACAGCGCTGTGCCATGGAGCTGTCGGCAGCCCGCGATCTGAGTTCCACGCCCAGCCAAGGAGAATCCCACATGGTGCGGCAGACCTCTCCTGCCTCACCCGCTGCTCCTCTCAGCAGTGTATTTCTGATCTTCCTGTTCTGCTCCCCACTCTGTCTCTGATGAACCCTCTCACTGCCCCATGCCTCTGGCCTGTACCCCAGCTTGTATGTATAAATAAATAAATCTTTAAAAAAAATCACCATCTACATGCTGAATTATTAATAAATCTCTTTTCACACCCCACTTCAATGATTATCTATGTAACATTTCTTATATGTATATCTTCAGACCAGTTTTCACTCTTGAGCCACCAGGGTGCAAATGTATCCCTGTACTTGACTTCTCCAACAGGTTGTTTCACAGATCAATGTGCATAAAATATTTCCTCATGGTTGCCTTCTAAATGTTCTCTCAATAGGTTTAGTTGATTTCTCCCTTTAGGGAATAAAACCTAACTTGCTATACATGGGGATTATCATGGCTACTGCTTTTTCTTCTGCTTTCCAAAGTTCTCTCATTATGTCCATTGAGTGTCATTTTTTGAAATTATAATTTAATGATTTATATATATTTTTACATCATTGTTCATTTTTGTACAATGTTTGCTTTCTACTCTCAGGAGTAGTCCCCATAGATTCCCACCACCAATTCACCCCTGTACCATTGCCATAGTCCCTTGTGCACTTTTCTCCCCTGTTTTGATCCCTCTCCCTTCCCCTCCCATGCAGAATGTCTCTGGCCTGTTAATTTTATTGTTTTTGTTGTTATTATTTCCCCCTTGATATCTTATTTTTCCCCCTATATTCCTCCTATATGGGAAACCATCTGATGTTTTCCTTTTTCCTTCTGGCTTATTTCACTGAGCATAATCTCTTCTAACTGCTTCCATGTTGCTGCGAATGGCATGAGTTTATCTTTTTGATGGCTGAATAGTATTCCATTGTGTATATATACACCACATCTTCTTGATCCAATCATCTATTTTGGGGCATTTGGGTTGTTTCGATATTTTACCTATTATAAATAGTGCTGCAATAGACATAGGAGTGCAGGTATCTTTTTGAATTAATGTTTTTGTGTCTTTTGGGGAGATTCCTAGGAGTGGAATTGCTGGACCACATGGTAGCTCCATTTTTAGTAGTTTGAGTAACCTCTACACAGTTTTCCATAGTGGTTGGACCAGTTTGCATTCCCACCAGCAGTGTAGGAGAGTTCCTTTTTCTGCACATCCTCAACAACATTTGTTGTTGCTAGTTTTTTTAATATGCACCATTCTCATAAGTAAAAGGTGGTATCTCGTGGTTTTGGTTTGCACTTCCCTGATCATAAGGGATGTTGAACATTTTTTTCATATACCAGTTGATCATTTGCATTCTCCTTTGGAGAAGTGTCTTTTTAGCTCTTCTGCCCATTTATTGACTGGATTGTTTGCTTTGTTTTTTTTGAGTCATGTGAGTTCCTTGTATATCTTTGTGATTAGTCCCTTATCAGTTGTATGGAGTGTAAATCTTTTCTTTATCCCTCCTTCTCTTTCCCTTTAGCCAAGTGCATATTCTTAATAGATTCTTAGTGTTGTAGAGTAGGCAGGAGAGCTCTTAGGCTTTCCCGCTCTCCCCTTGGGGATGAGCCTCCACAGGCCTCTGCACCATGTGCCTGAGGGGTGCTCCTGGGGGTGTGTGGCTTAGCATAGCTTAGTGTGGGGGTATGGCTTAGCATATCATGACGTGGGGGTAGTAAAGTAGTCTTAGAGTAGCTAGTCCTGGTGTGGTGTGGTGTGCACATGCATGAGGAAGAAGAGCTGGGCAGTGGCGGTGACAGCAGCAGCAGAGAGCCCCCGAGAAGCTGAAGATTTGCCTGGGGCTAGGAGGCCTGCTAGCCTCCTGGCCCCCTGGCCACCTTGCCTGCCTTGGACATGTTGCCTTGGTACAAAAGACTGTTTAAAAAACCTGCTAAAACCACCGAGGGCTCTAAGACTCATCTTTGAACCATCTGCACAGCTCCATAGACAATGTACTCCTGAGTTTTCTTGTCGCTATAGTGTTTTACCAAGATACTGCAAAAATGACTTAATTTTGTCTTTGTTTCTAGGAACTTGCCATCCAATTCATCCTTGATACGTCTATTAGATGATTTTTTTTTTCCAAAATAGAAATAGAAAAGTCCCCTTTTATCTTTAAAGAGGGAAAATTTACTAAGATCCTTTCATGGATATGTGAAGTGCTTTATAGTACCAAAGCCTATATATTCAGTGCTTTCCCTATACTGTATTAAGTAAATTAAGGTTTGCTTTAACACAAGCATTACAATACCACAGCAGTAGATGTTATTACCAGATGGCTATTTAGTGTCAAAGGTCAGAGATCATATGCAGTGTGGATGCAATGAACAGTAGAATGATATTATCCTGGGTACTACAGAGCCTGACAGCACAAGTTTATATCATGCCATTTAGCCTAACACCAAATTTAAGACTTATGTATTATGTATTTATAGAATTTTCCATTTAGTATTTTTAGATCATTGTTAATCACAGGTACCTGAAACCACAGAAAGAAAATAAAGGATAGAGGGGAATATGGAATTACTTTTGGTCTCCTGTTCTTTTTGTTTTTAAGATTTTATTTATTTTTGCATACAAGCTGGTGTGCAGGCGAGAGGTGTGGGGCAGTGAGAGGGTTCACCAGAGTCAGAGCGGGGAGCAGAACAGGCAGATCAACTGAAATACACTGCTGAAGGGAGCAGCCAGCGAGGCAAGAAAGGTCTGCTGCGGCATGTGGGAACCTCCCCTCCTGGGCATAGAACTTGTGCCTCAATTGCCGACAGCTCCACAGCGCTGTGCTTAACCCGTAGCACCACCAGGGAGGCCCGCAAGGGTCCCCTGTTCTTGCTTAAAACACTGCATTGGGATTCTGCTTTGATCCAAGATGGAATAGCTGGCACTGGATTAACCATTCCACCCACAACAACTAGAAAATGGATGAAATATTTTTAAAATGGCATTAAAGATATTGGACACAATAGATAAGAATGATTTATTTATAGGAATCAAAGTAAATGAGTCCAGTAACTTCCACCTTCAGACTTGGAGAAAATTAGTAGAAAATTAGGAAACAGGAAGGGAAATCTGGTAGTTCATAGCCATCTATCTCCTGAACTGAAGATGTGACTCTCAATGCCCAGGGAAATTAAATCGCCCAAATTTCTCAGGAGCAAGATCCAGAGACAGACATTTTACCCAGAGAGACTTGTCCAGTTGTTTAGAGGTATCCTCCAGGATCCTGCTGAGTACTGTCTCAGAGCATGTGTGTGAAAGATTTACGTGAAACCAGGAAAAGAATAACCTCTATGGATGAAAGGGGACACTCTCTAGATATCATACAGAAGCCTCTTAGAGTAAAGTCTGTTCTCCATAAATATCCAACCAGACATAGTAAGCATCTAAAAATGAGAAGTTATAAACCACAAATAAAGTTTAACCAGAAATGAAAGAGATGATTAAATTATTGGTCAAGACAGTGAAACAGCTATTATAACCTTTTTCTGTACACTCAAGAATGTGAAAGAAAGGCTATATTAGAGACATGGAAATATATTTGTAAAATCAAAATGACTTTCTAGAGATGAAGACTGTGATACCTGCATAAGAAGAATGGCACGTTAGATTTAGCAAAAACAAAGACTACTCAATTTGTATATATATTTGTAAGTATAAGTAGTGTGTGTCTGTATATATTTGTGTGTATATATACGTGTGTGTGTGTATACACACACACAAACACACACACATGCATATACACATACCTCAGTAAAAACTTCTATAGGGTAGAATGGCAATTTCCAAAAGGACATGTCAAGTTTTGAAAAGAGGGTTTTGTGCAGATATAATGAACCTAAGATGAAGTTATCTTGGGCTCTAATTTAAAGAATGGTGTCCTTAGAGTAAAAGTGAAGATTTAAATACAGACACAGGGAGAACATCATGTGATGACAGAGGAATTGATCAGAGGAATATGTTCACAAGGCAAAGGTTGCTAAGGATTTCTGGGGACGTGGAAAAAGCGAGATGGCTTGCTCCTCAGAGCCTTCAGAAAGATCCTTTCTTTGTCCACACCTTGGCTTCAGGTTCTGTTCTTTAAAAATGAGAGATGACACAGTTCTGTTGTTTTAAGATATCTGGTTTGTTGCAATTTGCTACAACAGCCCTAAGAAATGAATATAAAACTAGATAATTTTAAAAAGAAATAATAAGACTGAGAAAAATTAAATAAAGAATGAGCTCTGTGGAAACTTCACAGTATCAAATATACAAAAGGCTGAAGTATTCACAGGAGGAGTTAGAAGAAAAATATCTCAGGAGAAAAGCATGTTTTTTTCCCCCCAAATTTAAATAAAACTGTAAGCTCACAGTTCCAGGAGATTCATAGATACTAAAGACAAGAAAAACGAAGGAAACTGCACTGTGCGTATCATAAAATTGATTAGAATCCAATAATAACAATTCAAAAATAAAGAAACAAACTAACTAATTAACAAAATGGGCAAAGAACATAATTGGACACTCTCTAAAGAAGACATTCACATAGCCTACAGACATGAAAATATGTTCAGCATCACTTGTTATAAGGGAAATGCAAATTAAAACCACATTGAGAGAACATCAAGGCAAAGGAAAAATGAGGAAACTCTAAAAGAAGATCAGAGTTAATGAGAAGAGGAAAACTGCAAATTACAGGACTCCCAGAAGGACAGAAAAAGAAATAGACTAGAAACCCTGTTCAATAATAAAACAATAATAAATGAGAAATTCCTATACCTACAGAATGAACTAAACATGGAAGTCCATGCAAGCAGAGAGAACACCTAAATTCTTAGTTACAAAAATACCCACACCCAGACACATCACTGTCAAACTCTCAAAAATCAAATATAAGGAAAAATCAAAGATGAAGGAATCAATGAAGAATAATAACTTACAAGGGCTACCAAATTAGGATTTCCCCAGATTTCAGTCCAGATTCTCTCCAAGCTAAGAGAGTGGAAGAAAACATTCACAATCCTAAAAGACAAGAACTGTTAACTATGAATTCTCTATCCTGCAAATTTATTAATTAAGTATGAAAGAGTAATAAAGGTTTCCTCGAACAGAAACTAATGGAGTCTGCTACGATCAGACCCACTCTTCAGTAACACTAAGAGGAATTTTTCTATAAGAAAAGAAAAACTGAAGCACAAAATCCTTAGCAAAATGACAAGAGTAACATAACACCAATACCAAGAGCAAGAATACTATGTGTTAACAACATCAATTACTAAGTTGGAGGGAAAAATGGGTAAAACCAATATATTTAAGTGTTGGAGAGCAGATACGAACTCACAGAGGTCCTAAAACATAGGAACAAGCAAAACCTCTATAGTAACCATTAACTAAAAATCCCGACTAGACACCTGCAGACAAAGAAGCAATACAATTGATGAAATTGCTAAGGAAAACCATCCAGAAAGAGCAGAGAGAAACAAAGGGAAAAAGAAACAATGGAAAAATAAAACAATCAAAAATCAAAAACTAAATGAGTGAAAATAAGCAATTCATATCAATAATCATCCTAGGTGAGAGCTGCACGCCCCATCAAGGCCTGGGTCTTGGGCAGGGGCCCAGCATACCCGCCTCGGCCTAGGCTGCGGGCAGGGTGGGGAGCAGAGTGAGCCCTGTGCCACTGGAGACTCGGGCTCTAGGGGCTTCAGGCTGGGGGATCCCTCCTCCACTGCCATGTGGGCTGGGATGGGGGCTAGGATGTGGGTGTAAGGGGGGGCATCTCCCTCCATTCTGACTCCTAATTCAATAACATTGGTGTTAGATATCTATAATTCAGGCACCCTGCTGCAGACTTTCAGGAGAGGATAAGGACAAATCAAATTCCTGGACATGGTCATAGTCTGGGGCAGACCCAAACAGAGCTCCATTGGATCCCCAAGAAACAGGTCCATGAGACAAGCTGGGGTGACAACCTATCACAAGAGTGCTACCTATAATTCTCTGGGGGCCGGGGAACCAAACCTCTGTTCCAGAGACTCCAGCAACAAGAGTGAGGTTTCCTCCTTTTCCAACTGGGGGAAGGAAACATCAGAGATGTGACTGGGGACCCAGAGGAGGACTGGGAACTATAAAAGGAGATGAGAGGACCTGGACTAACCAACTACTGGCATCTGTCCCTCCCAGGGAACTTCACTACCATTGGAGGGGAGCAGGGTTCTTAACACCAAAATTACAAGACTCAGAAGCAGCACCCTGTGACAGCCAGCAGAACAGATGGTGCAATCAGTTTGTCTGAGGAGGCACAAACCCAGAGACCACACTAGTCTAGACAAAAGGAGACAGTCTCCTATACCACAGGAAGTTCCAAAATTAAGGAGTCCAGAGAACCATCCACATACCTGTTCTACAAGATGTTCCTGAATGACTGCCTGGCTTCCTGCCTCACAGTTGCTCCCTGAGATTAGCGCATGTGGTCTGCTGTGGTCCAGGAGCCCAGGTCCTCGCCCAGGAAAAGGACAATTTCCTGTTGCGTGGGGCAACGTCACACAGATACATGGGAGTCATGGAGCAGGCTACAGAATTCAGGATGAGTGAGATCCTGGCCTTTTTATTGACAGAATAATCATACGCATCAGTTACAGAGGTTAGGAGGACAAGGAGGAAAAAATGGGTGAAACTAAAGAATGTGTTTTTGCCATATAGGGTTTCGGGGGGATATGAGTTTGCTGACCAGATAATTCTTATCTGTTTGGTGACCAAATGTAATAAAAAAACATACTTCAGACCCCCGGCTATGATTCAAATCTTATCAACAAGGTTTTCCACCGATCAGCTTCTGGGGTCCCTTGTCATAATCAGTCCTTCCCCCACCCCCCAGACTTTCCTGGTCATACTTCATGATGCGTAAGTTGGGAGTATGTTTTATGTATCTATCCTCAGCCCCTCGGGCTTTCCTGGTCATACCTCGTGATTCGTAGCTTTCCCAGAGTGATCAAGCTTTCTGCTCTTGGTTGATATGAAAGGCACCTTGTAAGGTTTTGCTATGACTGATTGACTGGGCAGTTCTGACCTTTGTATAGGAATGCAGAACTGCAGGTAACAATAACGGTGGCTGCACAGGCTGCTTAAGTCTAGCAGACCCACAGTTTCCAAGAAAAAGACAAAGTCCATGCATTGGTGGACCATTGATCCATGTCTTGCAGCAGGGGTGGAGTGAGGGTGATGGGAGTAGGGGAGAGAGACATGGGGGACCTGCATGGTGGTACGTGAGTGGATTATTGGTGGGAGGACTGCACCTAAGAGGAGCAATAACTATAGAGAGATGATCCACGATGTAAGAAAATAATAAATACATAATTTTTAAAAATCTAATAATTTTGTGAGAAAATAAAAAAATCCCCCCAAATGTGAATTGTCTGAATTTACCAATAAAAAGAGATAGGCTAACAATGGGAGTGAAAAAAATTCCAGCTGTCAATATTTTGTTTACCCTTTAAAAGCAAAAGACAAAAACAAATTAAAAATAACAGGCTGGAATAAAGTCATACATGCTAACAACAGAGAGTAAATCAGGAATAACTATTCTTATATCCAATTAGCTAGACTTTCAACTGAGAAAAGGAATCAGTGATAAAGATGGTTATCATATAATGATCAAGGGAACATCTCACCAAGAAGATGTCACTCTTATTAACTATGGTCCTCCAAATATAGCAACATTTAGTTATATAAAGCAACAATTAATGGACCTAAAGCAATGTATCAACAAAAATAAAATTGTCAAAGATTTCAATATACCATTGACACAAAGGAATAAATGATCCAGATAGAAAATTAACAAAGAAATAAAGATTTTAGGGCCTCCCTGGTGGCCTAGGGGTTAAGCCTCAGCACTACCACTCTGACAGCCCACCATGAAGGTCTGAGTTTGATCCCTGTTGGGAAACTAACCTACATGGTGCAGCAGACTCTCCTGTTTGCTCATTGCTCACCTTACTGGTGTATTTTGGTAGATCAGCCTGTTCTGCTTCCCACTTTGTCTTTGGTGAATCCCCTCACCACTGCACCTCTGGCTGAAAGCCCATTTCTTCTATGCAAAAATAAATGAATAAAAATCTTCAAAAAAGAAATAAAGGTCTTAAATGTAGTATTAGAGCAGATAGATTTACTGGTCATTTACAGAGCTTTCCATCCTAAAAACAATGAGTACACTTTTTTCTCCATTGTACATGGAATGTGTTCAAGAATGAATCACATACTGGAACAAAAGGCAAATCTCAGAAAGTATACAAAAGTAGTAATTATATTAAATATCTTCATAGACTACAATGCTCTAAAGCTAGAAGTTAAACATAAAAGGAATCCTAAAACAAACCAAAGTATGTGTAGCCTAAACAAAATGCTTTTGAACAACTCTTAGGCCTACTAAGAAATCAAAGAAGAGATAAAAAATATATGGAGACTGATGAGAACAGAGTGACAAACTACCAGACCCTATGGGATGCTTTAAAAGCTGTAGTGTATGGAAAGATCATAGCAATAGAGGCCCACATAAAGACACAAGAAAAATCTCACTTTAACGATCTAACACTGCAGTTGAAGAAACTACAAAAGAACAACAAAAGCACTCCTAAACCAGTAGAATTCAAGAAATAATAAAATTAGAGCAGAAATAAATGAAATAGAAACCAAAAAGGCAGTCCAAAGATGAGTGCAACCAAAAACTGATTCTTCGAAAAAATAAACAAAATTAACAAGCCGTTAGTTATGCTTATGGAGAAGAGAGAAAACCTAAATTAATTTTATCAGAAATGAAAGAGGTAAAATTACAACAGATACTGCATAAATACACAGAATTATAAGATCTTATTACAAAAAGGAAAACAAAAATCACATGATCATCTCAGTAGATACTGAAAAAGTTTTTGATAAGATGCAACATCCATTTTGATAAAAATCCTCCAGAATGGGAATAAATCGAACCTGTCTAAATATTACACAAGCCCTATGTGTCAAATCCACATCCAACATCATACTCAATGGTGAAAAGCTGAAGGCATTTCCACTAAGATCAGAAACAAGATAGGGCTGTCCACTGTCACCACTGTTATTCAGTGTTGTCCTGGAAGTACTTGCTGAAGCAATTATGCAAGAAATAGGCATAAAATGAATCCAGATTGGAAAAGAAGAAGTGAAACTGTCATACTCACAGGTAACATGATAATATACTTAGAGGAACCAAAAAGATTCTACAAAAAACTTCTAGAAGTAATAAATGAATACAGTAAAGTGGCAGGACACCAATATGCAAAAATCAGTGGCATTTTTATATACAATGTATCAGAAGACATGGAAATAAAAAATACAATTCCATATACAATCACACCAAAAAGAATGAAATACCTGGGGATGAACTTAACAAAGGAATTGACTCATATATCATCCTTGTACAATGAAAAAATAGCCTTTTTAATAAATGGTGCTGGGAAACATAGTCAATGCAAAAATAAATAAATAAATAAATAAATAAAACGAGGCCCATATTTAACAACATACATGAAACTTCAACCAAAATTAATTAAATATTTTTATATAAGAATTGAAATCATAAAGCACTTGAAAGAAAATAAAGGGCACACACAAAAATGTATTTGGGAATACAACCTGAACAGCAAGGGATATAAAAGCAAAAGTAAACAAGTGGGACTATATCAAACTTAAAAGATTTTGTATCTCAAAAGAAACAAAAGGGTAACTCACAGAATGGGAAAATATTTGAATACTATACATTGGACATGGAGTTAATCTCCATTATTTATATAGTATTTACACAGTCCAACAACAAAGAAACAAATGACACAATTAAAACATTAGCAAAGGATCTCAATAGACACTGCCCTAAAAAAGACATTCAGATGGTCTATAAATATATGAAAAAATGCTCAAAATCACTTATTATAAAAATGCAAGTCAAAACCACTGAGATACCAACTTACCCTGTGAGAATGGCTGATACAAAAAAGATCAGAATTAACAAATGTTGGTGAGGCTGCAGTGAAAAAGAAACTCTCATCCACTGTGGAAAATAGTATGGAGATTTATTAAGGAAATAAAAATGGAAATTTTATGTGATCCAGCACTATCTATTAGGCATTCATCCAAATAATATGAAAACTCTAACACAGAAAGATTTATCTATGCCTATGTACATAGCATCACTGTTTACAACTGCCAAATAATGTAACCAACACAAGTGCCCTCCAATACATGAATGGATAGAGAAATCATGGACATATATTCAGGGAGTATTTCATTGCTATGAAGAAAGACGACCAGTGGCATTTGGGACAAAATGGTTGGATCTCCAGGTGATTAGGTTGAGTGAAATCAGTCAAAAATGAAAAACAGATATTGGAAGGATTCACTCTTTTATTGAATGTAAATAACCAAAAAAACATTTATACACAAAGAATAGAAGGAATACAACTTGAATTCAATAAAAAGACGATAATGGTTACCAGTGGGGAAAGGGGAAATGGTGGAGAGGATGGAGGAGAGAGGTGGATGGCATATGGGTTTGTGTGGTTTGGTGAAGGGAAATAAAATTTAAATAATTAAAAAACTAAAAAAAAAAAAACACCAAAGCTCGAAGAGTCTCACCAAATAAAGGTGACCTCTGAAAAATCGTACTTTTCAAATAGGAACCAATCTGTCACTATAATTACTTCAAATTTGGAAAAAAAGGAAAACATTAAATTTGAAATAGAACAGTTGTCCTTAAAGCTCTCATATTCAAACTTCATTGACCAAGTCTGTATTATTTCCCCATTATTTACTCTAATTGGTTTTTAGTCTTTTCAGAAATGTTTAAAATATAAAAGCTGAGTGTGTGGGATGGGGAAGAAAAAGGGTTTTGCCAGTGAAATAAAATTGCTCCCTTTTAATTTGCTTAGAGTAGCTCTCTTGTTCAGTACAACTTTATCAATAGAAAGAAAGAAAGAAAAAATCTACAAAGATAACTCAAGAATCATCAAAAAAGCAATACTCAGGTTAAGGATAACGGCCAACCCCATATTCACTGATGGTCAGTGTGGGCTACTTCTGGGCACAATTCTCAAACTAGCCCTTCTGAACACACACACACACACACACACACACACACACACACACACCCAAATTTTAGTGGGGCCAATAATTATTAATTCCCAGAATGGGCAGAATAATAAGCATTGTCACCCATGAACATCTGAGCATAAAAGCAATATACCAAATTAGCAAGTCCTTTATCTATGTGGGCCCTAAGATGTCAGGAGGGCATACTTTGATGTATATTCATATTCAGTGTCTGGAATGGACTCATGACAAAGTGGAAAACCCTATAGAATGAAGCCACTATGTACCTGGGAAACTGGTGAGCAGGTAGGGGTTTGAAGAGCGTTTGAGGGGATGTCAGAAGAAAGATATTCCAGTTAACCAATGTCTTCCCTGTTGGGTTTCGGCAGCTTGTTTCCACTTGTGTCTGTAGAGGATCCTAAGTCTTGAATGTCAGAATATAATGAGGAAAAAAAGGCTTAGATTTTCACTGCAGACTGAAGGAATTTCATGATATCCAAGATAATTACAGTATTGAGAGAACAGCCAAAACCTGCTTTGTTTTATTCATAATCTCATGCCAGGAGAGAGTGGGAAATAGGCAGGTATTTTTATATTTTGAAAAGGGAGCTTTATTTTTTACATCTTGAAAGAAAGAATGCAAACAAACCTACTTAATGTCTTTAAAAAAGAGATATATGTTTTTCCTAGTTAACAGAAGAGATTTCACTGAGACAGAAGAAAGAAAACCAAATTTAGAATAAATGATAAAGAGAAAATTTAAGAGCATATAGAAAAATGAAAGATATTTTAGGTACAGATGAGCAAAGCTAAAGATGATTGGAATGGAGCACATCATATTTTTTTCTCATCAAAAATAATAAATGTTAGAAGTCAGTAAGAAAATATTCTTGGGTTATGGAAAGAAAACAATAAATTTATTAACATTTGATGCTTTTCCTGTGAAATATTCTTTGGAAATAAAGGATAAGTAATGATGGTTCTCTGTATATGAAAGCATGAGGAGACAACTCTATAATAAAGAAACTCTCATGCAGATGGAAATCTGGATCTTCAAAAGCAACAAAATACACTGAGAACAATGAGATGAAAATAAATAAGAATAGCAGCTCAAAGGCTGGAATGTATACCTTCATATGTTTCTTTTATTCTCCGTGAAGTTCTACAGTACCTCTTTAAAGTGAACTATAAGATGAATATATACACTACAAAACCTACAACAGGCATTAAAAAAGAAAAAAAAAACACAATTGAGAGTCATAGTTACAAAGCCCACAAAGAGGATAAAATAGAATCATAAAAATGTTTAAAATTTTTGGCCTCCCTGGTGGTGCAAAGGATTAAGTCTCAGCACTATGAAGCTATCTGCAGCCACTGCAGCACGAGTTCAATGCCTCACCAGGGAGCTTCCCACATGGCTCAGCAGACCGCTCCTGCCTCACCCGCTGCTCCCCTCAGCAGTGTATTTCAGTCAATCCGCCTGTTCTGCTCCCCACCGTCTCTGGTGAATCCTCTCACCACCCCACACCTCTGGCCTACATCCCAGCTCTTGTATGTATACATCTTTAAAAAAATGTTTAAAAATTTAAACTCCAACATATTACAAGCTGGAAAACTGTCACTCAGAATCTTAACACAACACACACATACAGACACCTGAACAAATTGAGAAAAGAGGCTTTTCTTAGATCCATTAGAGGATTGAAGTCAGGAGGCAAAACGTCACTAGATAGATGTAAGATGTATACTTTTCTTCCTTCTTCCCACTAAAAACAAAAAAACCCTGATATTATATGTCAAACAATCATGAGAATATTTTGGAGAGGGAACACAGACTTCTCAGAGACCACAAAATTCCAAGAAAACATGATAATGAACATTATTTATGCCTCATCTATTACAGACTTGGAACTGACAACCCTGGGCACTTCAATGATTCCAGATAAAATGTCAAATAAAGTTAGTATTTTCTAGCTAAGGCATCAGGAAAGGGGAAAGCTTACCAGACAGAAATTTTCACAGTCTATTTTCTCTACCATAGCCCCTCTAGCTCTGATGTCAGAAATGCCAAATAGAATCCTAGACATCTACATCAGACAGTGAAGTTTCACCTAGTCTTTCTGGAGTGATGCAAATAAGAAAAGGCCAAACAGGGTCTAGACTATTTACTCTCACTGATACTCACCAGCACAAATTATCAAGTTGCAATCTATGTGGGTGGACTATACTATCTCCCTTATTCCACAATAATACAATGCTCATCCTTCCCTAGTTGGCTGTCTCAGAAATGGCTAGTAGACAGTGAGTAGTTTCACCACCTCTAATGGTAATAAAGACACTTCACCATGTCAGTGTGGCTCACATAAGAAGCAGTGGGTGGTAAAGTGATACAATGCTATAAAATCAGTGAGAAATCAGTGATTTTTGGAAAATTTTAGGATCCAGAACTGCCACACTCATTCAGAAATAAAGGGAGAACCTCCATCATGGGTTTCAATAAAGGAAAGATGCTGAGTGAGAATTACAGGATGAGGAAAAAAATTGGGAGAATGCCATGGAAGTAACTAAAAAAAAATGGTCAATAATCTCAAAGATGAAAAAGTGATAAGTAGCAAGATAAAACAGAGATATACAAAGGAAAAAAGAATGAAGAAACACTAATTCAATGAGGACGGGAATATAAAAATCAGAGGAATCCCAGAAGGAGAAGAGAGAGAAAGGAAACTGAAAGCTATTTTAAGAAATAATGGCAGTAAACTTCCTGAGCTAAAAGAAGAAAATGAACATAGAAATATAAGAAGGAAGGAAGTCACCAAGTTACCTAGATAAAAAGAAAATTACAGCAAGACATGTAATCATAAAACTTCCAAGAGTCCAAGACAAAGAATAAATAATGAAGTTGATGAGGGAGAGGAGACAGATAATCTATAAAGGGATCCTTGGTAGGCTAACAATGGACTTCTCTGAAGAAACACAATGGGTAAGAAGAGAATGAAGTGGCATATTCAAAATACTTCAAGAAAAAAAAATGCCAGTCAAGAATATTTTATCCTGTAAAGCTCTCCTGTCTGTATGAGAGAAAATAAGCAACTTCACAGAGAAAGAAAATCTTAGGGAATTTGCTCTTCAAGAAATACTGAAAGAAGCTTTGGGGTAAACACCAAAGGGAGGTATGAATATAAATAACTGAGTAGGGAAACAAAAACAATCGTAAAACTAGGATAAAAATGGCAGTGATGAGCATTTACATGCCAATAACACTGGTCAAGAGTGAGATCATTACTGGCTTAAAAAGGCCCTAATGTAGAATATCTTGGTGTGCTGAACATGAATATAACCCTGAAAATTTTTTATTAGCTCTCCTTTGAAGATATTTCATATAATTCATTTTATGTTTCACCATGTAAATTTATCCAGTAGGACTGCAACAACATCCTAAATCAGCCTGGAATGATGTAATATTGCATCACATTGCATAATAACATCATGCACACATCATCCAGAGTTGATTGCATCCTTTTCTGATGCAATGCAATACTACTGCCAGGTGGCTGCTCAAGTAAGCTGATGTCAACAGTGCACTAGATAAAGCCCTGTCGGAAAGGTTGAGCATTGAAAATATTTCAGATTTTGTGTGAGACAGTTGAAGCTACTGTTCCATAGAACTGTTATGATTTTATCCATTTAGGCACAATACAGAACAGTAATGCCTTGAAAGTGTGTTAATAGCATGGACAATTTCTGTTTATTTCCAGGGAAGTGATATTTGCCAACCAAGAAGAAAAGTATCACTTCTCAAGTGAAGAAGACTTATCATTTTTACTTCAGATGCAAGGTTGGAGACCAATACAAGCCTTGGGTCCCGCATATATGCTGTGCTACACAGACAACACAGCTTTCACAGTGGTTAAATGGCAAAAGACCATCAGTTCCATTTGCAGTCCCCATGGTGTGGAGAGAGCCAAGCAACCACATAAAAGATTGTTACTTCTGCTTGGTTCCTCCTCTTTCCAGTGGAATAAGCAAAAGAAGACTAGAATAGTTGACCCAAACATTCCGTCTGCATTGAGACCACTTCCACATGGTGAGGGACTTTCTATTCCTGAAACTCCAGCACAATATTCTCTATCTGATAAGGACACGGTGAGCTGATCTGTTCTTCTCCTGTTCCATCAGCATGCAGTGATCCAGATTTTCACTGTGGTGCATCATCAACCCCACACAGACTAACACAGGAAGAACTAAATGACCTGGTTTGTGATTTGGACTTATCCAAGAACAAGGCAGAATTGCTAGGATCCAGACTCCAACAATGGAATTTTCTAGAAGAAGATGTCACAATTACTTTATATCGAAAGTGCCACCAGCAGTTGGAGCCTTTCTTCAGAAAGGAAAATACTCTGGTATTCTGTTCCGATATTGAGGGCCACATGAATGCCTTAGAAATCACTCATGACTCATAAGAATGGAGACTATTTCTAGACTCTTTGAAACTGAGTCTTAAGGCTGTGCTTTTGCACAATGGAAACCATCTTCCATCTATTCTATTCCTGAATAGCTGTGCAAGAGACAAGTGAAGAAATCTAAGAAGTAGTCTATGACTTGGTTTTTTACAGGTATTAATTGTAGGCCTATTACTATTGCCATGCATTTTGTGATGTAGACATCAATTTATTGCACATTACAAAAAAAAAAAACCTAGAGCCAAAATTGAGATTTGATTGTTATATTCGTGTTGAGCACATACAAATTGATAGGAAATGACTAATTTTATTTCAGTAACATGATTTTTATAAAACTTTGTTGACCAGTGTAATCACTCTTAAGTGTCAGTGGACTAAACTCACCAATAAAAAGACCACAAGTTTATCTTTTTTTGATCGTTAAATAGTATTCCATTGTGTATATATATACCATGTCTTCTTGATCCGGTCGTATATTTTTGGGCATTTGGATTGTTTCCAAATCTTACCTATTATAAATAGTGCTGCAATAAACATAGGGGTGCAGGGATCCTTTTGAATTAACGATTTTGTGTCCTTTGGGGAGATCCCTAGGAATTGAATTACTGGGTCATATGGTATCTCCATTTTCCGTAGTCTTAGAGATGTCCACACAGCTTTCCATAGTGGTTGGACCAGTTTGCATTCCCACCAGCTGTGTAGGAGTGCTCCTTTTTCTCCACATCCTTACCAAGACTTCTTGTTGCCATTTTTTAAAATATGTGCCATTCTGACTGGTGTAAGGTTGTGGTTTTTATTTGCATTTTCCTGATTATGAGGGATGTTGAACATTTTTTCATATACCTGTTGGCCATTTGCATTTCCTCTTTGGAGAAGTGTCTTTTAAGTTATTCTGCCCATTTTTTGACTAGATTGTTTGATTTGTTTTTGTTGAGTCATGTAAGTTCTTTGTATTATTTGTGATCAGTCCCTTATCAGTTGTATGGGGTGTAAACATTTTCTCTCAGTCAATAGGGTGTCTCTTTGTTTTGGTTAATGGTTCTTTTGCTGTACAGAAGCTTTTTAGTTTTAGGTAATCCCAGCTGTTTATCTTTTCCTTCACTTTCTCTGCTTTGGGGGATGAGTCTTTAAGGATGTTACTGAGATATATGGCATGTAGTGTTTTAACTATATTTTCTTCTATGTATTTTATGGTTTCAGTTCTTATGTTCAATTCTTTTTTCCATTTTGAGTTGATTTTTGTGCATGGTATGAGGTAGTGGTCTAGTTTCATTCTTTTGCTTATGAACTAATGCCATTCATAGCAACATGGACAGAACTAGAAGGGCTTATGCTTAGTGAAATAAGTCAGAAGGAAAAAGAAAAATATTGAATAGTTTCACTTATAGGAGGAATATAGGGGAACCAAATAAAGGACCAGAGGGAATAATAATAAAAAAAACACACAACAAAACAAAAGAAAAATAAATGGACAACTATAAATCAGAGACATTCTGCAGAGGAAGCGGAGAGAGAAGGACTAAAAAGGGGTGGGAGAAGTACAAGGGCCTATGGTTATGGTGCATGGGTGAACTGGTGATGGAAATTCTAATGGGATTACACCTGGGAAAAGAAAGCAAACATTGCACAAAAATGAACAATGATGTAAAATATAAATAAATAAATACCAACAAATATATATAAAAAGACACAAATATCTAATTGGATTAAGAAGCAGAATCCAACTCTGCTACCTCCAGAAAGCATACCTAGCCACCAAGGATAAACATGGATTGAAGGGAAATGGATGGAAAATAATATTGCAAAAACAAAACAAAACAAAAAAGGCATACAAAAGAAGGCAGGAATACCCACACTTACATCAGACAAAATAGAGTTCCAGCTTAAAAAGTTAACAAAAGACAGGGATGGACACAACATAATGATCAAGGGAATGATACAACAGGAAGACATAGCCTCATCAATGTAAACTCATAAAACAAAGGAACACCAAAATTCATCAGACAACTACTATCAAATTTGAAAAGAGCCATTAGAGAAAGTACATACGTGGTTGGAGAATTCAACACCCCAATCTCAGCAATGGACAAATCAATGAGAGGGAAAATAAATAAGGACATAATTGTTCAGAACAAAGAACTACACCTCATGGGTCCAATAGATATTTACAGGGAACTACACACCACAAAAGCAGAATGTACATTTTTTCTCATGTGCACATGGTCATTCTCTAGGATTGACAAATATTGGGCCACAAGAAAACACAAACAAATTCATTAAGATTTAAATCATACCAAGTATTTTCTCTGACCATAAAGGTACTGAGCTACAAATAAACTGCCAAAGAAAAAAAGAAATACAGTATTACATGGGGATTGAACAATATGCTACTGAACAATGACTGGGCTAATGAGGATATCAAAGAAGATATAAAAAAATACCTGGAGACAAATTATTATGAGACCACAACATTTCAGAATATATGGGACACAGCAAAAGCAACTGTAAGAGGAACATACATAGCAACACAGACTTACATTAAGAAACTAGGAAGAGGGGCCTCCCTGGTGGCACAGCGGTTGAGCGCTGCGCTGTGGAGCTTTCGGCAGCAGTGATGCGAGTTCGATGCCTGGCTGGGGAGAATCCCACATGGTGCGGCAGACCTCTCCTGCCTCGCCCGCTGCTCCCCTCAGCAGTGTATTTCTGATCTGCCTGTTCTGCTCCCCACTCTGTCTCTGGTGAATCCTCTCGCCGCCCCACGCCTCAGGCCTGTACCCCAGCTTGTATGTATAAATAAATAAATCTTAAAAAAAAAAAAGAAACTAGGAAGAATCCAAACAGACAACTTTTCTTTCATCTCAAGGAATGAAAAAAAGAAGAGCAACCAAAAAAATCCAAAAGTGAATACAAGGAAGAAAATAAAGTCATAGCAGAAATAAATGAAATAGAAATAAAAAAGCCTAAAACATCAATAAGACCAAAAGCTGTTTCTCTGAAAAAATAGATAAAGCTTTAGCTAGGCTCACTAAAAAAAAGAGGGAGAAAACTCAAATAAATAGCATCAAAAATGAGAGAGAAATTACAAAAGACATGGCAGAGATTCAGAAGATAATAAGAATTTACTATGAACATTAATGTGCAAACAAATTAAACAACCTAGAAGAAATGGCCAGTTACTTATAATAATACAATAGTCCAAGACTGAAGAGGGAAGAAATAGAAAACCTCAACAAACCAATCAAAAACTTGGAAATTGAAACAGTAATTGAAACTCTCCAAAAAACAAAGTCCAGGACCAGAAGACATCATAAGTGAGTTATACCAAACCTTCAAAGACGAACTAATACCTATTTTGCCGAGACTCAAAAATTCAAGAAAGAAGAAACTGTCACAAACACATTTTATGAGGCCACATTACACTAATACCAAAACCAAAGACAACACAAAGAAAAGAAACTACAGACCCATCTCCCTCATGAACACAGATGCAAAATTACTCAATAAAATATTAGCAAATTGAATCCAACACTGTATTAAAGATCATATACTATGATCAAGAGGGATGTATTACCAGGAACACACAGATGGTTCAACATCTGAATATCAATCACTTAATTTACCACATTAACAAAAAGAAAAAAAAAAACATGATCATATAACATATGTTTAGAAAGGATTTGATGAGATTTAGCATCCATTTACGATGAAAACCCTTGAAAAAAATCAGGATAATCTATTTTAACATAAGAAAAGCCAAATATGACAAACCCACAGCTCATATCACCATTCTCAATAGTGAGAAATTGAAAGCCTTTCCACTGAGATCTGGTACAAGATAAGGATGTCCACTCTCAACACTACTATCCAACATGTTATTTGAAGTCCTAGGTAGAACAGTTAGGCAAGAGAAAGTAATAAAAGGAATTCAATTTGGGAAAATTGAAGTACAGAGATTATTATTTACAGATGATGTGATAAAATATGTAGAGCACCACAAAGACTCCCTGCAAAAGTTAATTGAAACGATAATCCGGTTAAGAGAAGTGGCAGGATACAAAATCAGCATGCAAAGATCAGTTGCCTTCCTAGATACACATAATGAAATAAAAGAAGAAATTAGGAAAGTCATATTACAGGGCAACCCCAGTGTGAAATGGGTTACCTGACTGTGGGTCCTCACCTGCACGCTTAAAAGAGACCCAGCTGCAGACACACACACACACACACACACACACAAAAAGGTTAATAAAGGGTTTATTTGCAAAAAGGGGAAGATAGGAAAGGAATAACTCAGGGAGAGTGAAATAAATTGATAAATATGTCCTACCAGTTCCTCTGAGCTGGTACCGCAATAGCACCCTGAAATCTGGTGATAAACTAAGCCTCACCAAGGCCCATGTTTCTGGTTATATACCAAGCCTGGCTGCTTAACTCCAACCTTAGTTCCCAGAAATCTTCCTTTCAGTGGTGATGGTATTATGGGATTTGTAGTCCTTGGTCTCTTGGATCTCTTTGGTCTGGGGTGGGGATGGGATCCAAAAAACCTGTGTGGAGATCTTTCAGGACATCCTTTTCCCCAATAATTTGAATTATAATTGTACCTACCTAAGTAGGTAAGTACATAAATATGCATTGTAAATAAGTAAATAAATATACATTGGAATAAACTTAACAAAGGAGGTGAAGGACCTATATAGTGAAAACTATAAATCACTGTTAAATGAAATAGAAGAAGACACAAAGAAATGTGAAGATATTTTCTGCTTGCGGATGGGAAGAATCAACATTATCAAAATGACCACCTTACCCAAAGTAATTTGTAGGTTCAATTCAATTCCCTCCCCACCCACCAAAAAAATCCCAATAGCATTCTTCAAAGACCTAGGATCAAGATTACTGAAATTCATATGGAAACACACACACACACACACACACACACACACACACACATGAAACCAAAACAAAAAACCCCAAAACTCTGAATATCCAAAACTTCTTACTAAAAAGGGGCTAAATGGATATATCAGATTTCTGGACTTCAAATTATACTATAAAGACATAATAATCTAAACATCATAGTACTGGAACAAAAAAAGACAAAGACCAATTGAATAGACTTGAGAGCCCAGAAGCAAAAATACAGCTAATATATAACAAAGGAGCAAAGCATATGTACTGTAACAAAGAAAGCCACTCTTCAATAAAAGGTGCTGGGAACAAGAACGAAATTAGACCATTATCTCACACTGTAAATTAAAATCAATGCAAATTGGACAAATACTTAGATGTAAGACCTAGAGCCATGAAATACATAAAAGAAAACATTGGAAAACATTAAACTTCAGGAACATCTTTGCAGACTCATCTCCAGCAGCAAGGAAAACATACTTATGCTGACAAGGATGTGGGATAACTAGAGCTCTCGAACTCTCTGGGATATAAATGGTGCAACCACTTTTGAAAACAGTTTGGCTATTTCTTAACATGCTAAATATAGCCTGTGGTTCAGTCATCCACTTGGAGGTTTTGCACAAGAGAAATGAAAGCATGTGCTCATAAGACTTGCACACAAATTTTTGTAGCAGTTTATTTGTATCAGCTCCAAACTATTGGGAAACCCAAATGTTCATGGATAAGAGAATGGGGAAACAAATTGTAATATATCTTAGTTATGGAGTAAATGCAGCAATACAAAGTAATAAAATATTGACACATGCAGCTATGTGAATGAATATTAAAATAATCATTGTAAATGAAAGTAACAAGGCAATATAGACACATACTATTTGATTTCATTCATACAAAAATCTAGAAAATGCAGACCACTGAAGAGTGACAGGAAACAGATTGGTGTAGGGGGATGAGGAAAATGGTGTGGTTGAAGGTGTAGGTGGGGATGACTGAAGAAGGACATGAGGACATAAGGGACTCTTAAATAAGTGGCATGTGGCTGAATCCTTATTGCCCTTGCAAAGTCTTTTTGATAATCTAAAGTGATTTTTTGCTCCTCCAACCACAGCTTAGACAAATAATGATGTTCATTCCTCCAACAACCAACATAATTCCTTACCTGTGTGTAGTTGTACCTGCATCACAGTTTTCAGATACAAGATAGTTATACTTCATTATTCTAAACAGGATAAACAATTATACATTCCCAGTTTATGGAAAATGCTAGTCAATTTGTCAGATATTATCACTACTCTCTGATACAAAGACACAACACTTTGACAAATATTTTAATCTGACATAAACTTTGTGAAATACCAATTATCTACTTTTCGGCACAGTTCATGTCTGACTTCACTTAGTCATCAGCAGTATGTCATACCACAATGCATGGGTATTGTGTGAGACTAACTGGAATCCTCTCTTGGGATTTCAAGGTGCTCCTGCATGCTCAAGCAGGGAAAAGGATAGGGTTACTAACACAGATTTCTAATTTGGATGGTGATAATGAGGTAAACCTTTGTTCTAGCACATACTTTGGTAATAAGACTTTGGAGAGAGAAGATTAGCTTCCCCTTCACACCTTGTGCTCCTTCTCGTGGGCGTAGAGCAGCCTTCTCGAGTGTTGTGGTCCAGGTGACATGGACAAGTCTGGCACCAAGTGACATGAATATGCAAGCTGAACTGTTGGGAAGTTCAGAATTGAAATTATCTTCCTCATCTTTCCAGCTTCCAAAGCAGCCAGCTAAAATTTAGCCATGGGAAAAGAGAGTAAATAGAAAAAATTAGTCACTTATAATCCAGCTTTTCCTTTTCTTTAAGCAGGCCCCCCCCCCTTTTTTTCTTTTTCTTTCAAGCATGGAATCCTTTCTGGAAAAGACAGGAAACACATGAGACTGAGACTGGAAACCTGAACTTGCCTTGTCTGTAACTACAAGCAATTGTGTGCCTGCTTCCTTTGTGAGAAATCTCAGGACCCCGTGGCCCTAATTCCTCAGCCAGCAGTTGTCAGGAAGGAGGCACATCTGGGTTCTGTCAGGAGGGATAGGAAGTCAAGTCATGACTCAGCAGATGGAGGGCATACTCCCAGCAGCCCTGGGCCGCCTACAGTTTGGCCTTCCCCTCCATAACCCAGTGGGAAAATTTCTTCAGGGTTTTCCTGCACCCCCACTTCCTTATATCATACACCTTGCTTTTCTGTAGGACCACATTTATTTCATTTTCTATTCCAAGCCAATCCAGTAAATACTAACGTGCTCCTACCAGGTGTGGAGTGTCGTGCCCCATGTTTGGAATGTGAATCCAGTTAGGAAGACCCACAAAAAAATGCCTGGTGATACTCTCTGAGGATGTGGTGTGTCCAGGGTGGGGAACTATTAAAGCTTCCTGTAAGGAAAGTCAGGAAAGATTCCTAGAGATGGCAATAAGACCTGAATAACAGCACCACAGAGGGTATCACATGGTAAGAACAACACATGAGTATCTTGCCAGGTTTGATGTACATCCAACCTCTGTGTACCAAGGGTTGGTAGAGGGGGCCCTGCCTTTCCTATTTTCTTCAAGCCCCCTGACCTCCTGGCTCTAGTCCTCTCCAACATCATGGCTGCTCCTGGCATCTCATGCCTCCAAATCTACCTTCCCTCAGAACTACCACTGGATACCAAGTTACAAATGCCACTGGCCATTGACCCAGGCACATCCTGGCACTTCAGACAAACATGTTCAGAATGTCTTTTTTTCCCCTTCAAAACTTGTTCTCCTTTCACTGAGAATTGAAAGATTTGATCTCAAAAAAATGACTCACCAACATACAAATCTTGAAAACTTGGGTTTCACTTAGATGTAAAAAGAGGGATTCAATTGGATGATCGCCAAAGACTCATTTTACCTAATCTGCATTCTAAGTAAACTTGATTATTTTAATCTTCTTTGTTATTTCCTGTTGGAGCTGCAGATGAAATGACCCAAAGTCAGTTAAAAGAAATATCAAAATGAGTCTAGGCTGATTTGCCTCTTTAGTTTCTAGTTATTTTTTCAAACCCTCAAAATTATAAATGTAATTTTTGGAAAGTCCTTTGAAACATACAACACTCTAAAGACTACAACTCAATCTTTATAACAAAGAATAAATTATGTGCTATCTGTAACTTTTTATTTGTTAAAAATGATATTATTCAGCAATCAAAAAAGATAAACTCATGCCATTTGCAGCAACATGGATGGAGCTGGAAAGGATTATGCTCAGTGAAATAAGTCAGAAGTAACAAAGAAAAATATCGCATGGTTTCACTTACAGGGGAGCCAAATAAGGGATCAGGAAAAAAATAACAATAATAAAAATAATAAAAACCAAAATTAGCAGGCAACTATAAATCAAGAGACATTCTGCAAGGGAGGGGGAGGGAGAGGAATCAAAAAGAGAAGAATGAGCACAAGGGACTCAGACATTGGTGCACGGATAAATTGGTGGTAGGAATTTTACAGGAAATACACCTGAGAGGAGAAGCAAACATTGGACAAAAATGAACAGTGATGTAAAATATATGTGTATATATATTAAAAGGGAAAAAAAAGAACAGTCTCAGAGTAGATCTAAATGTAACTTTTACAAAAAACACCAAAAATTACGGTGTTCCTCCAGTTAGCAGCTTACCTTTTTATTGTTTAAAGGTATCCGCATTTTGATAAAGTTTAAATTCAAATTTTTTTGGTTAGTGCGTTTTATGACCTGGCTAGGAAAACTTGACCTAGCTCTGAAAATCACAAATACATCTTCCTTTGATTTCTCTGAGAGTTTTTTATGGTTTTGACTTTTACAAACTAGTGTATGATACACTAATTTATTTGTGTTTGTAGGGGGGAAGAGAGGAGGAACTATGTTTACATGACACTCTCAGATTATTCTGTAGTTTTGATGTTTTTCTTGAAGAGGCTAACATTTCCCCAGTGAGTTTCTTTGGCAACATTGTGAAAATCTATTGACATAATATGTTTTTTGCCTATTTCTTGAACCATTGATCTCTACGTATATCCTTATACCAATATCACATTGTATATCATTAGAAAACCTAAAGTTAGTGTAATTTCTCCAAATTTTTTTCTTACCAAGGTTGTTTTGCCTATTCTTTAACCTTTGCTATTCTGTAAAATGTAAAATTATCTTATTATTTTATATTATTAAGCTGCTGGGAGTTTTTGTTGGGAATATGCTGGGAAAAAAAAGAGAACATCTTAATTAATTGACTTTGTAACCAAATTAGCTTAGCATACATATTCATTTATTTAAATCTTCTATAATTTTTCTCAGTGATGCAGGCCAGAGGTGTGAGGCAATGAGAGGGTTCATCAGAGACAGAATGGTGAACAAAACAGGCAGATTGACTGAAGTACACTGCTGAGGGGAGCAGCAGGCGAGGCAAGAGAGATCTGTTGCACTATGTGGGAATCTCCCCAGTGGGGCATTGAACTCACACCGCAGCCGCTGCCAGCTACACAGCGCTAAGCTTAACCTATTGCGCCACCAGGGAGGTCCTACTTTTTAATGTTTGCTGCTATTTTGTTAAAATACAATTCATTTTACATATTATCTTCATTACCCTATAATTCTCCAATATAATAAATTCACTTATTTTTAATAGTTTTTAATAGATTTTACAGAATTTATACATATATAATTATGCCATCTGTAAATTTTTATTTTATACTTTCAAATTTTTGACTCATATGACTAGTTAGGATTTCTGTTATATTGGTGAATAGGAGTGTTAGTGAGATTATAAATTCTCTCAGTTTTAGTTTATCTGAAAAGTATCTTTATTCAAACTTAATTTACGAAAAATAACATCATTGTATATAGAATTCTTGGTTGGTTCCTTTTTTGTTTCAGCACTTTAAATACACCGTTTTATTTTCATCTGGTTTGCAAGTTTTCTGCCAAAAAACAAGCAATAATTTTCATCTTTGTTCATCTGTATGCAATGTTCGCCTTTTCTCTGTTTGCTCTTAAGATTCTTCTTTATCTCTGGAATCCAGCAATTTTTAAATCATGTTTTGCTATTTGTATGTCTGTGTGGTGTCTGTTTATCTTGTTTGTGTTGACTTAGATACTTGTAAGGGTAGAAATACAGGAAAAGTTTGGCCATTTTTTCAAATATTTTCTTCTTCTTTTTTTGGAACTGTAAATATAACTATGTTCATTTTGTATTGTCCATAACTCAATGAAATCTTGAGTTTAAATTTTTTTTGTCTTTTCTTTTTCCTGTTCTTATGCAGTAAAAAAAAATTGCTCTTTATTCCATCTAGGAATATTGTTTCCATTTTAGACATTTTTTATCTATATGAGTTGTATTAACTATTTTTTACCTCTTCAATTTCTTATTTTATTATGTTTACTGTTTTCTTTATATAAATCTTTTCTTACATAACTCTTTCTTTATATAATTCTTTATATATTTGTAATAACCAGCATATTTATTGTGTACTTATTCCAATATCTATGGCATTTATGGACCTATTAACTGACATTTTTTGCTGCCTTTTTCTGTATTAACTGTCCTCAAGCTGAATTCTTATTTTTCTCGATCTATTTATCTTCAGTTGTCACTTATCTACATACTTGGCTCAACATCTCCTAAAGTGCAAAAATTTGACCCCTTTTGTCACTGTAATTTTCATCTGTCTCATACCCCAGAGATTTTGATAGGATCTCCTCTTCATCTCCACTTTCAAATGTGTTGGCAGAGGCTCTCATTATTCTTTCATGTATTATTAGAGTAACCTCCTGACTCTCTGTGTCCAGTCCTGGTCTGTTCCAATTTATTCTTTGCAAGATTATTTGTGTTACTTTATACATTTCATCTTCTTTTATGTCACACTCTTGATTAATCTTTCCCAAAGCTATTATCTTTGAGGTGAAGCCCAGCTTTGAAGTAAGACTACACAATCTATAATATGATTGCTATTTGTTTATACAGTTTCATTTCTTTCTATATCAACATTAGAGATCCTCAATTACCTCTATTCAACTTATAGGTCTTTGTACATACTAATTTTTCTCTTTACTCTGTATTATCACCTATTTCTAAGTCCTTATGTTCTTTTTCACCCAAAACTTTCTACATACTCATCACAAGCCATTTCAGGCTCTGCCATATGCAGGAAGACTCACTTAAAACTTCTGTAGCAGTTTATTTTTGTTTTGTTTTGTTGTGTTTTTTGTTGTTGTTGTTGTTATTATTTTTCCTCTGATCCCTTACTTTGTTCCTCTATATTCCTCCTTTAAGTGAAACCATCTGATATTTTTCTTTTCCTCTGAGTTATTTCACTGAGCATAGTCCCTTCTAGTTCCATCAATGTTGCTGCAAATGGCATTAGTTTATCTTTTTCGATGACTGAATAGTATTCCATTGTGTATATATGCCACAGCCTCTTGATCCAGTCACCTATGATTTTTGGGAGGGAGAGGGACCAAAACAAGGGTGGGAAGAGCACAACGGACTATAGTGATGGTGCAAGGGTGAATTAGTGATGGAAATTCTAGGGGGCCTACACGTGGGAAAAGAAAGCAAACATTGCACAAAAGTGAACAACAATGTAAAGTATATAGAAATACAAAAAAAACCCCAACAAGCTAAAGACCAATATCTTTGATGAGTATTGTTGCAAAAATAAAGAAGAAAATAATAGCAAAAAAAAAAAAAAGACTTCTGTAGCAGGATATATTGTGCCCTCTTACACCGTTTCCTGCACCATCACTCACTTTTATAATAAGCCGTAAGTACCTGTTTGCTTCTCTGTATCTCCTATGAGTTATGGTTCTCTGTAAGGCCGATTCTAACTCAAAGTAAACATGAATAACCTTCCTTTGAAATGACCCTTAGAGGGATGGTTGAGTAAAATCTATCACTAGAAGCAAGGTCAACTTTATGCACAGTTGTGATCAATAAACCCATTTGTGCTTGGTTTAGAGCACATTGAAACATAAAACATACCTATATAGGAAACAAGAAGTCAAATTGGGGAAAATCCTGATGTCAGAAAAAGTATGTTGAGACTTTTACAGGACTTTAAAAAATAGCTTAATCAGAACAGTTTTTGAAAAATCTCTTTTGAGAGGAAGGGCAGTATAAATTTATCTGAGTGAGACTGCTATACATGGAGCTTCCATACGACCCAGCAATCCCAATTTTTGGGAATTTACACAAAGGATACAAAAACACTAATCCGAAAGGATACATGCACCCGTATGTTCATTGCAGCACTGTTCACAATAGCAAAGGTATGGAAGCAACCCAGATGTCCAAAAATAGATGATTGGATCCAGAAGATGTGGTACATATACACAATGGAATACTATTCAGCATGGAAAGAAGATAAACACATGCA
>PVIJ01015598.1:0-35873 GCA_004024925.1 Scalopus aquaticus
AGAAAGAGAAAAATATCGAATGGTTTCACTTATAACAGGACTATAGGGAGGCCGGATGGGAGAGAGACAATCAGTGGGGTGGGGGGAGGAGGGAGGCAGAGGGAGGGAAGGAAAAGGGCACAAAATGGAATAGAAAAGAACACAAGGGACCATGGAGATGGATCACGGGTGAATTGGTGGTGGGCTACCCAAGGGGAATACAAAATGTAAAAGACATAAATAACAATAAAAATATATATAAAAAAATTACTTAAAATTGAAAAAAGAAAGAAGTTTAAATGCAATCTTTATGAAAGGAATATACCACCTATGAAAAGACATCCTGATATTAAAATACATTTTCAAACCCTTAATGTCCACCACAATTCATTTTCAAATATTGTTTCCTATAGATCTTCAAAAATAACCTTACCAGTCAAGAAAAGATGAAAAATTTGTCAGTCTACTTAAATTGTACCATAAATGAATATGAACAAAAAATGAAAAAAATAGAGTGAGTATGGATAGTTAGGGTAGAAAATTATTAACCACTTTGTGAAGACAAAATAGGCATGGCATATAGCAAATATGACCTTCTCATCCATGATAAAATAGAATTATAAAAAAATCTGAAAATGTGACATATGAGGGGTAAGAAGCACATTTATGACATATGCATACAACAGTAACCATAATTAAGTTCATACCCCTCCAATGATTTTTTTTCTTTTCATTAACAGTAGTGCCCTAAATCCTTCAAATGGCCAATATAGCTCTATGTAAGTGTTCCCAATTTTCCCCCTCACTCAATAAGCCCCAGCCATGCTAACCTTCATGTTCACATAACACTCCAGCCCCACTCATACTTCAAGATCTCCTTACCTGCCCTTAACTCTGCCTGGATAATCAGCTTCACAGAAAGCCTGAAGTTATTGATGTCCCACTGGAAGATTTTGGTCCAATGTAACCTTTTAAATGGGACATTCCAGGCCAATTTGCTTAGATCAGCAATTGCAACCCAGTGTTCCACATAATGCTGGATTTTGGGCGCTGTTTAATATCTAAAATTGCCATTGTTATATTCCCAATGTCTAGAATAATGTTGGGATAGTAATGGCACATAATAGGTGATACATATGTTTACTCTTATTCTAATACATGCAATTAAGAAGTGACACAGTACATATACAGTATATATTTGCAATATATTATGTATTTAAATTGTAAACATGTATCTTCAGAATATATATGTATGTAGAACTGCATGTGTAGATCTGCATATCTAAATATACAGGTTTGTGAAATACTTTGCAGAATTGTAGAATACACACACATAAAAGTTATTGTGTGTGTGTGTGCAATAATTGAATGAAACCCATTGTCCAGTATAGAAGATGGGCTGCTTAGTATAGTGGAAAAAACTTAGGACTGAAGGCTTACATATATGAGCTTCAATTCTGGTCCTTCTGCCCGTTAGTTATGTGACAGATGTGGAAGACAGAGGGCATTAAGAGCAGAAAGAACCTCAAAAAATAGATTCAAAGAGTTAAGGAAAGTGATATACTTTATTCAAGCAATGACAGATTCTCCAGAGATATCACACCCTTGATTAGATGAAAGGAAGGGCTAGATGAAGCTGCAGTTATAATTGGGTATTGGAGACTAGAAGGATTGTAAATATGTTTTTTTACATTAATATGTTCTTTAGAACATTACATCTTAAGGTAATATATTTCCCTTCATTTAATTTCTTCTGTTTTATGGCCTCCTGTGAGTTTGAACTTATTAGAAAATATCTGCAGTATTCAATCTGAAGCTTTTATAAGGCCCACCCAGTATCAACCTCTACAGAAGTTTAGAGAGTAGCAAAGTTTTTTTCTATAGATCCAGAAAGTAATTATTCTCACTTTTGTAGGTCATAAGATATGTGCAGGAAGGGCCTCCCCGGTGGCACAGCGGTTAAGCGCTGCGCTGTGGAGCTATTGGCAGTGGCGACGCAAGTTCGACGCCCGGCCGGGGAGAATCCCACATAGTGCGGCAGACCTCTCCTCCCTTGCCCGCTGCTCCCCTCAGCAGTGTATTTCTGATCTGCCTGTTCTGCTCCCCGCTCTGTCTCTGGTGAACCCTCTCGCCGCCCCACGCCTCTGGCCTATACCCCAGCTTGTATGTATAAATAAAAAATAAATCTTAAAAAAAAAAAAAGATATGTGCAGGAACATCTCAATCAGCCTTTGAGAGAATGCAGCCATAGATGATGTTCACACCTAAAACGGGTATCACTACATTTAATAAAATTTTAGTTGAGGCTGTGAACTGGATTTAGTCAACGAATAACACTGATCCCCTCAGTTTAGATAGTCATTCAATAATAGGATTAACATTAATTTTTCATGAGTAATGTGAGCAAGCAGGTATTCCTAGAAATTCATATTTAGCTACAAAAAAAAAAAACAACCCTCTGTAGTTAAAATTACTTGATGCTCTGCCCGTTTTACAGGAGAAACTGAGTCATAGAGAAATTAAGTAATCTTCCAAAGGTACTGTGAAAGAGGCAGAACCAACTTTCAGATTTGAGTAGAACTCCTTTTACATACCAGGACTCACTTTACAACCAGAGTTTTGCAGGCCTTTATTGTATTTGTCATAAAGTAGTTCTTAGAGCGGGGCCTCCTTGGTGCTGCAACAGGTTAGGCGCAGCACTATGAAGCTTTCCAGATCCACTGCAGAACGAGTTCGACCCCCAGCCAGGGGGATTCCCACATGGTGCAGCAGACCTCTCCAAGCTTTGCTCACTGCTCCCCTCAGCAGTGTACTTCAGTCAATCTGCCTGTTCTGCTCCCTACTTTGTGTCTGGTGAATTCTCTCACCAACTCACACCTCTGGCCTACACCCTAGCTTATATGCATAAATAAATAAATAAATCTTAAAAAAAAAAGCAGTTCTTAGAGTGGAAGGATTTAAAACAGGTGAAAACTAACACTAATTAGTTGACTTCAGTTCCCTCAAAAGTAAGTGTATATCATAGCTGATTGTACATTGGTGGTTAAAGAAATATCTTGAATTTTTTTTAAGACTCTACCCTTTCCTCCAAATCTGCTTGGGTTAACTCTATTCTGCAGCTGATATTATAATACATAGATAAATACAATTTGATTTTCCTATGGGATATGTTATTTCACTTTTTTTTTCGAATCAAAAGAACATTTCAGGGAGATGGGTAATATAACTATTAACCTTTTTCTCTTTTGCTTGAGAGACAACAAATTCATCATTTAAAATGAAAGCAAGTAGAACATTTCAGTCAAGTACAGAATTCTCTTAGGACATTCCTCTCTAAAGATAGCAGAAGTTTTCAAATTGAACTAGTGAAGATCATGTCACATTCAGAAATAATATTGTGCCTGAAGGGCTAGGTTACTCAGCAAATACAGGTCGTTTTTGTGCCACTGAATAGTTTCCTTTGTCAATAATGATTTGAGGACAGCAGAGTGAAACAGGTGCATTTCACTTGTGGTGAGGACTCACAGAAATGAACGTTGTGATGGGTGTTAAATTCAGTAAACCTTAGGATTTTATCTCTCAAACAAGGTGCATGCTTCAATTCCTGTCTTTCATAATTCATAGGTGACTGAATTAATTAAAAACTACAGTCTACTTGGTCTCACAACATAATTGTACTTGAAAAATTTCATAAATTACACAACCAAGAACATATAAAATTTGTCAAATTAGAATTTACCTCAGTTTTAGGTATCTGCTGTACAATAATATGCAGATAGTTAACAATACTTTATTGCACACTTACGTTTATTAGTGGAGTACATTTGATATTGTATGTTCTTTACCACAATTAATAAAAAGAATACACCTGATCAAGAAAAGGTGACATAATTTCATACTGTTTTTTTCTGCTCCACTCACTTAAATGCCATTTTTATTCCTAAGTAAACCTCGTTATCTAAGTCCCTCCCGTATGCCATAGTAGCAGAGAGATAAATTAAACAGCCTATTCATTATCTTGATCAAGGTAAACAACAACAGAAACACAAGAGCTTCATTCTAACATTAGAAGACCATTTCTTTATGTTTTGGAGCTGCTCACTGTTCTACATCTCACACACATGCTCATTTTGCTCATATCTTCTCACATCTTTAATGCAGATACTGCTGTTTAAAATGATACAGAACTATGAATAAATGGGATCAAAATGAATCATAAAATATTAGGATATTTTAGAGATTATGTTTAGCTTTTATATCTTAAGTTATGAATGTGTAGCTGTTTCTAAGTCTTGTACTAAGTAAAAGAACAAAGTATACCATTTGTGATCATACATTATGAAAATTATATATTCAGAAAAGAAAATTATGTTTTATATATATGTATATTTAGATCCATATTTGTGTGTGGATGTGTGTATATGCATATGTATGTAATAGCATACACACATATATGTATTCTATTTTGGAATATAATTCCAAAAACTTAATAGAATTATTCTTTACTCAAACCTGAGACCACAGACTCTTGGCAGGCTTATATGTCCTGTCTGTATGATTGCCAAATGAGCTCATTCTGATCAACATTGTAATGGTACTAAACGAATGCATGATGATGATTGCTTGAAATGTACCTTTTTAATGTAATAACACTAATTATCAGTCACCCTTTACAATGAGTAGATAATCGCCATTAATTTCTTTGGCATTCACATAGTTACATTAATCACGATGAGCTCATTTAAATCTAATGTGACTATAATACGTGATGCCATAGAAATTCCATGGTAATTTAGCAGTAAATAATGTCCACCTATTGTGAAGTACAATGAGCTTCGTTCACAGGAGATGAAGGCCTTCAGAGCAATCTCCCAAATGTGACTAGCTGTCCTTGGATTTTTGGTAATGAGAAGTGTTTATTAAAATATGAGAAGAAAACCCTAAGGGGAAACTTATCTTAAGCTGAAAGATTTAATTTTCAGAAACAGATGATTAAAAATTTGAATATTAGTTTTGTACTAAAAGTGATAAAAGATGGAATTGCCCCAATAATTTAAAGGCACATTTTCCAGAAAGATGATTAAAAATGAGAAGTCTAGACACGGATTTGCCAGACTGTGTACGTTGCTAGCTATATGATTTTGGGTTGTAACAACCTCTGTAAGTTTCAGATTCTATACCTCTACCATAAGTTTAATGCCCACATTATAGATACATATATAAACACACATATATATGCACATTATATGGAACTTAATAAATGCTTGATAAATACCAACTATTGATATTATCAATATTAATGAAGAAAAACTTAAAATAGTGGAGAGCTATGAAATCTTTATTGTTTAAAATTAACAAAACAAAAAACAACAACAGCGACAAAATCCTCTTAGATTCTGACAACAAAATGATAGTTCCCAGAGGAGAAGGACCAGGGGTGGGAGGAATGGGTAGAAAGGGTCAATTTGATAGTGGGTATGATACTACAACATTGGTGATAGGTATAATATGATGTATACATATATTGATTGATTGTGGTGTACAACTATATTCCTGAAATGAATAGTTCTGTAAGCTAATACCAAATCAATTTTTAAAAAATGAATAATTTAAAAACATTTCAATCAGTCTACTAAATAAGCCAGCTTTAGTTCGTCTCTCTCTCTTTTTTCCCCCCATCCAGAATGAGATTTCTCCACAAAAGTTTACACTTGAGTTACTGAGATAGGCACACACTGCATTTCTCCACTTTCTCCATCATTGTTTCCTGTGCGTGTCAGTCTGTCGCTCATAGCAATGAGCTATTCTGGTGTGTTGTTTTTCTTCTCTTTTCAACCATTTTACCTTGTTTCAATTTCCTCATTAATCAAAGAAATGCTTCTTCCTCTAACTTCCTTGTTTAAAGCACTTGTTATGTCAGGCTAAGTAATGTCATTTATAACAGAAGAATAGCACTGTTTGTCCAGGGAAAGCAGAAAATCCCTTGCAGTCTGACAGGTATTCCTGTTTGCTGACTGGCTGAATTTAAATTGGCTAGTTTGGCACAAACTTCCTACACTGAGCCTTCTTTCTTTACTAGGTCCTTTTTTCGGACAGTATTTCCTGAATATGCATGTCATTAAATAATTGCTGCTGTGTTTTATCTGTGTTGTGTCTGTATACACACACACATAATTTCCAAGTTGTGATATTTCTTTTCTGCTAGGACCCAATGTGAAATGTTATATGATGAATAAAGTAACAACTGAATGGGTCTTTCATCTGTTTTCCTATCTTGTTGAGGAAATTATTGTTATATCACATGACACCATAACCATCCTCCTCTATGACTTAGTGGAATTCTTGATAATTTGAGTAAAACTCGCTTAAAAGATAGGATTTTTTCATCCAATAAAATTATCAAGAATGAGTTTTTTCCCTTCTCTTTGCAAACTATTAGCATAATCTATTCCATCACTTTAGCTTCCAATGAAGTCACTCAAAATTGTAGCAGAAACAAAGCAAACCTTATGTTAGATGTAGGATGTAGTATACAATGAGGGTTAATGAAAATGCATTTTAGAAGTAGGAAATAAGATTAGAGGTGACATATTGTTATCAGCCATGAGGGGTTCTTCAGGCAACCAGGAAAAACACATACACACCTTTCCTGGTTTTGTCATCATACCAAACTTCCATTTACTAATGAATTCAGAAATAATTGTCACCTTAGGGCTCTATAGAATAGCATGAATTAGGGATGGAAAATTATAAACACTTTGATGGAAGGACGACCTGCAGTTTGCATACCTTGTTGCTTAAAAAGAAAGCCCAGACTCAATCAAATTCACGTGAGTTCTTTGGGCTTTTAAAATGCAATTAAAAAAAAAAAAGATTTGTAAGAACTCTAGCTTAATTTTAACCTCCAGTATGTAAGTCATATCACTGTTCAATTATCAAAATCTGGTCACCTAATTAGCTCTAAAAGTACATAAATCTTTTTATGTAACTTGTCATCCAACATAATTACGTCAGTTCTATGTGCTATTTGTTCTTGTCTTATGGTGATGACTCAACCACTAAGTACAAACAAGGAGATAAGTTACAAATGTGGAGACAACAGCAACAAACATACCTGATTGATTTGTTTGTGCGGAGTAGTAAGAGCTGGTTTTAAAAAGTTGTAGGGCAGGTATTTGTGGGATAAAAGTCAGAGATTTGTGGCTTCAAAGCTTTAAAATGCTTTTTATCTGTTCGAAATTACTGAAGTAGTAATTGAGTTCATGCAATTTAGCAGTTTTCTTAAGGTTGTGGGAAACTCTTAGCAAATATAATTGTTACTAACAAAGATTCAATGCCAATGTCTTCTTTGGTTCCAAGCCTCTCACATGTTTTTGGAATATTTATATAATAAACAAAAAAATTGTCATTTTGATCATGATCAGATCTGTTTTTTTTTTCCGTCTATTATACAGGCTAACTAGAAAGTGAGGGTGTTTTTTTACAATATAAGTTTCACCAGAGCAAGAATGTCTGATTTCAATTCTTAGTATATCCTGATAATCTTGAACAATGCCTGGAATATAGCAAGTGCTCAATAAATATATGTTGATGGAACGTTTGTCTCTAAGAGATAATGCATACAGTACGTAGCTTTTCTCAGTGTAACACTAGCAACTTAAACAGTAATCTCCTTGTAAAAAGTTATGTTCTTCTCAATTTGGGATGTCAAAATAAAATTTCTGGATTTTTTTTGTTTGTTTCTATAGAACTAGGCAGTAGTACCCTGAAATGTGTATTAGTTAAGCACATAGTTAACAAAGTTTACCAGATTATTTTGTTTCAGTTCTCATTCTCAGCCCTTTTGCTAGCTGTGTTATCATGATCAGAATATAAAATTTCTCTTTGCTACTTTTGCTCTAATAGGAAGAGGGTAGTGGTTTTAACACATACAATTATGAGGATGTATTTAAAATCCCTTAGATTCAATGTCCTCCCTGGTGGCGCAGTGGCTAAGCATTGTGCTGTGGAGCTGTTGGAAGCAGCAACATGAGTTCTATGCCAAGCAGGGAGATTCCCACATGGCACAGCAGACCTCTCCTGCCTCGCCCGCTGCTCCCCTCTGTGGCGTATTTCTGTCCATCTGCCTGTTCTGCTCCCCACTTTGTCTCTGGTGAACCCTCTCGCCGCCCCACACCTCTGGCCTGTACCCCAGCTCGTATACATAAATAAATAAATCTTTAATAAAAAATAAAATAAAATCCCTCAGATTCAGTACATAATGAGCGCTGAATAAATTGTAGTCGATCTTATTATTCCTACCACTAATGTGAGACATTTATAGTATTTTTACTCGTATTTCTTATTCTCACTTAGATGGGATTATTTCACAGGCTGAATGTGGAGTTTTTCTGGGAAACTGAAAATCTTCTTAGAGCTCTAATGTGATTATATTTATATTTGTGTAGTTTATTTACATCTGTATCATATCATTGTAATTTGTTTTTATACTCTTGTTTCCTATTGTAGATCACTGCCTTTTTAAAATCAGAACTGTCCCTTACTTATTTCACTAATATTAGAGGATATTATTTCAGTAATAACATTTCAGAGGCTAGGATCACATAGAAGATCTTAGAGAATGTGTTGGTGAAGAAAGGGGAGGGGAGCAAAGAGGACGGAAGAAGGGAAGGAAGGGAGGAAGGAAGGAGGGGAGGAGGAAGACAGGAAAGCAGGAAGACAGGTCAGAATGAAAGAAGGAAGGAAAGTAGGAAGGTATTTGTCTTTTCTATATACAAATCTCAATTTTTTTTTTCAGCCCTGGTACTCACACTAGATTACTTGTTCTAAGAATAATTTCTATACAAAATAAATACTTAAAGTAAGAAAATTTCTCATTTTCACTATGATTTCTAAATGCCAGAATTTTAAAGTAATTCGTTTTGTGTGTGTCTTTGTGAATATTGAATCTTCTCTTTCAACTTTTGTAATTTCAAAAAGATAATATAAATAAAAAGTCAAACTTCTAAATTCTAAGCACAAAAATGACTAAAACTGAACAGTTCAACAAAATGGATTTCATAAAGACGTAAAGAGGTTCTTTTATTTGTTTATAGCTGAATTAGAAATTACTATGTGAAATTAAATGTTCCATTAAAAGATAACATCCTAACAAAAAGACATCCTGTCTCAATGCAACTTTAATGTTTGAAATGATGTAACTGACAATTAGAAAACTTAGTTTTCAACTACAAAATTTAGAGAATGTCTTTCTATAATGAAACAATAAAATATTTGACATGCTTAGATATCATGAGTAGACTTTGGACTTTATTCATGATAGCATTTATTTATATTGAAAGTAGCAAGTTTTTGTGGCAATGTGTTTGGGTCATGCATGAAGCTATAGTTTTATACTCAAGAATCACCTATGAAATTTCTTTAGGGAACAATATTTTTAAAAAGTTGATATACTTCAAGTCGCAGAAAATGTCATATGCTTTCAAAACTGTGAGAGGCAGATTCATGTTCAACAAAAACTTCTAGGATTTCAATCTTTAAGTAAAGCAGCAAAACTGAGATTTGATATATTTTTTTCTACCCTCTGTCATTACCTTCTCAGCACCTATGACATCTTGACATATCTTTTCCAGGATCACATGCATTTATATGTTATTTATCAATCATTCTTTTTTATACTCAATAGAAGAAATGTAATAACCCAACAGTACATTAAAAGAAAAGAATAGCTTATTTCAATTATATTCATAGTATTGATTTTATTTTTGGCATGCAATTTTATACCTGATTAAAATAAAATATGAAATCATCAGGTACATTTTAAAATTTTATTAAAGAAATCTTGCACATTTTCCAAATTTCAAATTACCAGAATCCAGTGATTTTTTTTTTTAATTTAAGTGATGTTGTAAATGGAGGGGAAAGTAAAATAATGAATAATATTCTCCAGGTTAAATGATGCTTTTTTTATTTGATAGCTATATTTTAGGTGAAAATGTATAAGAATTTTATATACTGAATGACTTATTTTTTTTATTTATATATTTTACATTATTGTGTATTCCCCATGGGTTATCCACCACCAGTTCACCCATGAACCATCAGCATAGTCCCTTGTGCTCTTTTCTCCCTCATTTGGAACCCTTATCCTCCCCGTCCCTCGCTGAATGTCTCTCATTTATGGTTGCCTGCTAGATTTTATTTTGGTTTTGTTGTTGTTGTTATTTTCTCCTCCTGATCTCCTATTTGGTTCCCCTGTATTTCTCCTATAAGTGAAACCATCCAGCTTATTTCCTTCTGGCTTATTTTGCTGAGCGTGATCCCTTCTAGCTCCATCTATGTTGCTGCAAATTGCATGAGTTTATCTGTTTTGATTGCTGAATAGTATCCCATTGTGTATATGTACCACATCTTACATCTTCTTGATCCGATCATCTATTTTTGGGCACCTGGGTTGTTTCCATATTTTAGCTATTATAAACAGTGCTGCATAAACATAAGGGTACATGTATCCTTTTGGATTAATGTTTTTGTGTCCAAAGGTGAAGGAAAATATAAACAGCTATAATTATATCAAACTAAAAATCTTCTGTACAACAAAAGAGACATTAAACAAAACATAGACACCCCACTGATTGGGAGAAACATTTTGCACCAAATATAACCAATAAGGGACTGATCACAAAAATCTACAAAGAGCTCACATGACTCAACAATAACAAAGTAAACAATCCAGTCAATAAATGGGGAGAAGAGCTAAAAAGACATGTCTCCGAAGAGGAAATGCAAATGGCCAACAGGTATATGAAAAAATGTTCAGCATCACTTATAATCAGGGAAATGCAACTCAAAACCACAATGAGATACCACCTTATACCAGTGAGAATGGCACACATTGAAAAAAACAGGCAACGACAAATGTTGGCAAGGATGTGTGAAAAAAAGGAACTTTTGTACTGAATAATTTTTAAAAGAAAACCATCTTTCTTTTTTAGTTTCTGTTCTATAGTTAATGTTTTGACACATGCTATCATTTCACTATTAGCAATTTTTGAAGGAGGTATTATTTTTGGTATTTCTCATGAAAAAAAAATCCATGTTCTTGCATTGCATTGGGCATAAATCAAATAAATAAAACCTCTTGTTCCACAAGAGTGATTGCATTACATCATTTAAGTTTCTGTTGTTTGTTTTAAGTTTGGTATAAGTTTGTTAGATTCTATTCTGTAGTGTCATCAAATTAATTACAAAAAGATTTATGTATATCATTTGACTACCATATTCTAAGAAACTTCATTTAAAGTCATAATTAACATTTTTTGTTTTAAAAGAATTCCTTGTCAAAATCACTTATAAATATTTTACATTAAAAGGCATACCGTTCAAAAATTGCATGAAGTTCTATTCATTTATTCAGAGTTCTCCAAGCTAAAAATAGTGTAGACTTTATGATGTTCAGTTTTAGAGCTGATGGATGCCAGAATCTTAACACAACTTATAACATGAAGGAAAAGAACACAGCCTCCTGCAGAGATTAAGTGTCTTTAACACTAAGACTAACTAGTCTTGTCTGTGCTTGGAACAATAGATGCTTCCAATCTAGCATGACATCAGATGACAGTCTTCATCTCCCATTGTCAGTTAAAATATGGGGAAGAAGTTTCCTTGAAATTTCCCCAAAGTGCCAGATATGCTGCAATTCCCAGTTGTGCACTAATTTTGCAAGGCAGAACTGGAATCAGCTAGAATTCTGAACTACTTAGTTATACAACAGTGACCACAGAGAATTTCACAAATGTGAACTTACCCACTGTGCTCTTCTAGCCAAATCCCTTAAACTATTATCTAACTTTTGGACAGGGAAGTTTTCCCTCCTCTAAGTAGACAAACATTCTGAATAGTTAATGTTCCATTTTAATATTATTCTTGTCTAGTGTTTAGGAAACAATTTAAACTATTGTAACCACGGTGGATTTATTGAATATATTTTGAGAAACAGCTGATGAAGTTTTCAGGCACTGAATGCTTGTACATTTTAAGATTTTGTTTTCTGCCAATGTATTAAGAACATCTGATTTCAACTACTAGAGTAGCTGTCATCAAAGCTATTTGAATAATTTTAAAATATTTTATTTCAAATAAAAATTTAATATTAAAAGAGACACTGCATTTACTTATTTTTATTCAAAGTACATATAGTTAATAAATGAAATATGTTTTGTAATGTCTCTGTGCACAGAACAAGCAATATAATAGTGATAATATAAATTCAATGGAAGGTGAATTTCATCTTTGAAAATTCCATGATCATTAATATATATTATAATGTATCAGTAGTAATTTTGACTCATTATAAATTCATTTCAAAAATTCTGTGAATTTGGCAAGAGTAGTTGAAATAGCCCAAGATAATTCAAGTCTTAATTGTTTGATTATTTTTGTTACTACTTTTAAATCAAACTAAAATTGATACACAATTAGGTTATTTACAATAAGCACTTAAGTTGTGTTATTTATTTCAAATTTAAACCTATTTAATAATATTCTCACCCTTGTGTTGCTGCACTCTTATGTCCATATAAATGCTAGATAAATTTAAACTACATAGATTTATTTTGACTTTCATTATGTTCCTGCATTTACTAATAATGTCCAAAGATCAGATCATGGATGTCATTGAATGCTAAACTAAGTCTTTTCCAATTTGTCTTTCTGTTTCTCACATAGATAACACCTGCTATATGCCCTCCATCACTTTGCTGCTTTTTCATCTAGCTGAATACTCGATTACTTTCTTGCCACCTAACATGATGTACTTTTAAAGATATGATCACATTTTTCCTTCTCATCCATCCATAAAGAAAGCTCCTTTGAATATCTAGGAAGTGACAGGCACTTGCTGTGAGTTTTAGAAATGAGCAAGGAACACGTCTTTTATTTTCAAAACTTTTCCTGAAACATAATGTAGAAAAGTTTTCTATTCTGTAGAAACACTACAGACCTCGTAGACTGTGAAACTTTTCCTCAAGGAATTCCCCAGCCAATCACGATAATGAATATCTTTCCATGATGTAATTTCTCTTCAAAACTAGATCACAAGCAAGCACTGTAAAAGTGCCATCAGTGGGATGGTATAATTAGTCAGTGTTCAATAAATATCTGTGGAATATTCTCTATGCCCAAACATTCCCTAAGATAATCTGTTTTGCCTAATTTCTCATTTTGTTTCTGACAAAGTATCAACTCATCAGAAAGGACTTCCAAAACCATATTATCTAAAGTAGTACTTCTTACTTCACCACCCTCTGTCCCCTAACTTCAATTTTATTTACTCACAATATATGTGAAATACTGGCATAGAAATTATTTGCTAAGTTTTTTTCTTCTTTCCAAGCACAATATAAGGGAAAATATATACAATCAAGGACTTTACCTATAAAATTGTGTTATATTTCATATGTCTCATATGGTGAGAAATGCTCAATGAAGATTTATTGAATAAAGGACTGTTTTTTTGTTTTCAGGCAAATATTGGATGTTTCTTATAGTAAAAATTATTAGAAACATTAAGAGTCTATTTTTTTTCTCTTAGACAAAAAGTTAGTAATATAAAGTTTATAAATTTATTCAGAATTTATAACTAGATTTTCAAGTACAAATAAGTGTGATATGTGATGATTGGATCTAGAAAATATGAACTGCCTAGCTCTAACTTGAACACTGACAACTTTATCCTAAGGATAGCATGTATATTTTTAAGTGCCAAGAGCAAATTTATCTGTAGCTCTTGGGATGCAGAAACTTTTAACTATGTTCACATGCTATTTTTCCAATATCCTCAGGAAAAAAATTCTGGTTTATATCCACACTGGCTGATAATCTTTATGTAAATTCTCTTATTTCATCGTTGTTTCTGCAGTTGCCTCCCTTGTCCTCTCAAACATACATAGGTTTATGCATGCATTAAATATTCACAGATATCTTAGATATATAATGCATTTAAACATGTAATGCAGACTGAACAGATGGCATATTTTACAGTTTCACTTAAGCTGTGAAATAATGGCTCTACAATTTGAATACAAATTTTTTGCTGCTAAATCCATTAAGTTTAGAATTCTTTCTAATATGTCCTCATATTTGATCCACCTTTAAGGGATATTAATATAAGAATATTCTCTATAGGAGTTACCTAAATTTAGCTAGCTGTAGTAATGAAAATACAACTGATTAGATTTATTTAAATGAGTTGATTCTAAGTCAACCAAAGAAATAGAATATCCACAAGGCAATTTTAGCAATTTGGTTAATTGATAAACACCATCCAAATCATTGGTGATATCAGAGAACAAAATTTTGTTTAAATTGAATATCTGCTGGCATTTTTATCCTTCCATTGTAATGTCATGTCTCATTCTGAATCTGAAGATCTTAATGCATAACTCATTCTGTCCTGTATATTTACTTTGTTACTTAATTCCATAAGTTTATACTGCATTTTTCTCACTTGAAGTGTTTAAGTAGCACTGATTTTGACTTAATATCATGTTTTCTCCTGTTTTCAAGTTTTGGAAGTCTTACTACTAAAGTAATATTTATTGTTGTTGTTTGTTTTTAAGAAGCAGAATCTGATAGTTAAGAAATCTGTTTTACTAACTAGTCCCTCCTCTTGTAGATAATAATAACTTCTTTATGATTATCTTTGATTTATTATTTTGTACCTTTGTACTGAATAGAACTTCTATATAGAAATTTTCTTAATATTTTGTTGAGATTAAAATAAAATATTTGTGAGATAATTTTCCCACAGAATATTTTAAAATAATGTCTCCCATCAGGAAAAAGTAGAGAATTAAAAGCTATATATTTATGTGTATATTAAATGTTAAAGTTACCTATTTACAAAATGATATTTGTTCAAAATATCTCTATATTTGTGTGGTGGGGTGGAACGATTCATTCTAGTTTAGTTCACAATGTTTTTAAATCAATCTCTCTTTTTTTTTTTAAATTCTACTTAATTATATGTTCATATACATTACTAGATTTTTTTAGTTTTTCAGTCCCCATAGTGAGATTGTGAGAAATGGTCATCACTAAATGCTCTCAAGCTTGATAGTCTTTAATCCAAAAATTAGTCAATACAAAGCAGACCTCTTTTAAATTGCAGCACAGAGATAGGATTTAATTCACTTGAGTGATATATCCACTATTATTTACCCATTTGTTTCTATAACCATGGATATGATGACTGTGGGGAAATGTAATCCCCCAAATATGACAGACTCCCAGACAAAAATGTGAATACTGACTGCCATTAGGGTCACTTAGGGTTCCATCTTAATTACTGTTACCTGACTATTCACATTGACTAGATTATTGTACTGCTATTCAACAAACTTCTCAAAAGTGCAAATTTCACTATGACTTGCTCATACTTAAAAATCAAAGATTATTCAAAAGAATTGCCTTTCAAAATGAATTTCGGTAAAATCAATCTAAAATTTATAAAGAACTATGCAAGCACTCAAAAAATATGCAGGACATTATTTTTACTGACGTAGAAATGGGTGTAGAAATAGTTTTTGGCATAGAAGTTGCAAAAATATAATCTCCTAGGAGAAAAGCAAACAATTCAAAACATAAATAGCAAAGAACAAATGATTTATAACTGAAATAACAAAGCACCGATATTTTATTATCTGAAGAAGAACTAAAATCAATAAAACGTTGAAACATTAAGTAGAAAAATGGAGATAAGGGCTTACCACATAGAGAAAAATAGTCTTCAACTTATTATGTATTTCAACTTCAACTGTAATAAGAGTATAAAGCCTAAAACCTTAACGGAAAACTCCTTTTTACCACTCATATTGGCAAAAATTAAAAAGGTTGCAGATAACAGAATAGGGTGAGAACATTTAAAAATAAGAGTCATATATCAATCCATTGATGGTGTATGTGAACTGGGGAAATCTTTACTGAATATTCTTACATTGACTAAAATTTAGTGTATATATGTATATATACTCAGTCCTATGAACTACATTTCTAGGGATACATTTTATGAATTTGTTCAGTCATGCAGTATATTATCATTGCTTAGAATATTAATTTATGCAAAATTTAGTAAATAATATGGTACATAACAACATTGCAATACGATATACTTTTAATAAGCATTAAGATAATGCTGTATTGGACCTCCCTGGTGGCGCAAGGGGCTAAGCTCAGCACTGCGGAGTTGGCGGCGGCTGCAGCAGGAGTTTGATGCCAGGCAAGGGAGATTCCCACATGGTGCAGCAGAACCCCTCCTACCTCAACTGCTGCTCCCCTCAGCAGTGTATTTTGGTCGATCTGCCTGTTCTGCCCCCCACTCTGTTTCTAGTGAACCTTTTCACCACCCCACACCTCTGGCCTGAACCCAGTTTGTATGCAAAAATACATCGATCTTTGGGGAAAAAAAAAAAAGAAAAAAAGATAATGCTGTATTGTCCTGTATCAAGATTTGTTTTGTGACAAAATATAATGTGCTAAACAGAGTATAATAATATGTTGCTATTTAATGGAAGGAAGGCAAGAAAGAAGAGAGGAGGAAGGAAAGAAGGAAGGGAGGGATGTAAGAGAAAGAAACAGAAAGAGGAAAAAAATATGCATTTGTACCAATTCTCAAACTGTGCTCTATAGACTTGAGGTAAAAAAGTGAACAAAACTGACAATTTCTACTCCATGGGCCTACAGCTTAGTCTGCACATGTCCTTGAACATGCTTAGATTGGAAGTATCTAAAAAAATATTTTAATCACAATTTATTGATGTAGCAAATGCTATTGAATTGCTTTTTTTTTTTTAAATCGGGAAAGCACTATGATAAAAGCTGAGTGAGGAAACAGCAAGATGTTTTTTCATGCAAATCTAGATTACTTTTGAATTTTAATGAAATGCCTGACATGTATTGGCAAAGAGAAAGTTGGTTAGTTCTCAGAAACTGGCAGGGCATAAGAAAAGGTAAACATGGCCAAAGGTGGCAATGGATTAAAACCCATTTCATTTGGCTCAAATGGAGCGGATATGAAAGAGAGTAATGCAAAATAAAACAATAAAAATTGTTTGCAAAGGCGGGATCTTTTTGAGAACCCCATAAAGAATAATTGACTTTGGTGAGGGAGATTATATAATCACATTATTTATGATGTTGAAATTTTCAAAGAATCATGGGCCCAAGAGCATGCGAAAGGTAAAATATTTGCCCAGACCCATACAAATACTTTGTAAACAAAGCTAGTAACAGCTTTTTTGACTCAGTTTTTGTACTAGTTGTATGAAAAGCAAACTGGTGTGGAGGGACATATCAGATATAGAGCAGCCTGAAAGGAATCTTAAGGTTTTGAATAAATATGTCCTTTTTCCATTGCAGTAAATAACAGTAACTGGAAATACTAGTTATTTTCCAGGGGGTTTAGTTAAGAAAATATAACCAGGCTGCCTTCCGCATTATGATACAGCTCGTAGCTATTTCATAAAAGAATAAATTTAATGCAAAAATTAATAAGTTGTTTATATTAAGTATATCTAGTTTATATCTAAAATATAAAATGTAATTAATCATAATTGAATAATTAATTAAAAGCAAAGTGATTGAACTATATATATATATCAAGTATTCATAAAAATCTCAAATGTAATTTTGATTTTAGTTTACCTCTTTTCTCTTGTAAGACGTATGTTTCTCTTCTTTATCATGCTCTTCATCTCTCAATATTTTTCTGTGATCAAATTTGTTTAAAATTTTTATAGCTTCTTTCTATATATTTTTTCTTATTAGGGTCCTCAAATGTTTTCAGACAATTTCTACTCATATTTTTAAAATATCATTTAATTATTATATTTTAGTTCAATATATTTTACTAAATAATGTGAGGTTATTTCCTTAGAGCTGAAGTTTTGCCAAGTTTGCTCTTTGTTTCCTTCTGTTGAATGTTTTGTCTTTACTGTTTAATTTCTTGATGCTTTTGCCATTGACCTATTGTAAGCATAGAACTTCAGTTGTGCTAAGATATTGGAAGGGGAATTTAAACCATCTTCTTAGTGAGATGAGTAAATTCCAGAAGGGCAAAAGTTGTGAGTATGTATTCTAAAGGATGACAACATGGATCTAATGAAACCTACATATTCATGCAAGCATATTAAACATTAATGTTGCCTATGGCAGCTCAAAAGTATGATATTTCAACCATTATGAACATATCTAGATGTGGGCTAATCTAATTTACAAATAAAGAATGCTGAAAGTTGAAAGTTTTGTGTGTGTGTGTGTGTATGAATGTGTGTGTGTTTGTGCATAGTTTACACTTGAGGGAGAAATTAATTCAGTCACTTAAATATATTACTATAACCTTAAGATGTACACACTCATGTGTATATGTGTACGTATTCATTCTTTAAAGCTGTGCCTTATAACTTAAAAAATATTTTGTTTAAATATTGAAACTAAAAACTATTTGTGATTAACTGGGTTAAATGACCAACGTTTTCAAAGCTGCATTATAAATTGATAGGCAGCTTTGCAGAAAAGTGATTGGTTGAGTTATTTTTTTCTTTTCATATCAATCTTCAATTACACCTAGAACTTTGTTAATGTGCTCGATGAATATTCACATGAAAATATTAAGCAGAATAGATAAAATACAATGAATTTAACATATTTCAATCATACATCAACCTTTGTTTATATTTTATCTCTTTCGAACTGAGAATCAAGATTTGTATTCAAGAATGCATATTGAAAATTTGTTCCTATCAAGTACAAATAATTATAGATAAACATTAAGCCAAGTTGTATGAGTAATGCTTTCACCACATGTGTACTAGGTACTTAGCTGATAATGAAGTTTCACATGTAATAGATTAAGTTTTTATGTATTATATAAAACTCTATAATGATGTATCAAAAATATAGTTGTTGTAAGCAAGGGCTGAATAAACGCTCTCTATGTTATAATTGTTCTAATTTTATATCATGATTATTAATGATTTCATGAACACCCAATTCTTTCTACCACCTGAACTGAGAAATGGGCAATTTTTCAAGACCATAAAAATTTAGTGTTGAGTTATAACTGCACCCATTATCTTAAAAATGAACTTATCCTTAGGGTACAGTCACTCTGCTTATGACACATTTTTTTTTTCCTTTGCTATTATAAGTAATGGTAATTTTTATCTTTAATAATAAAAGCAGCATAAGGTCTTGACCAATTGTAAAGTTTGCTAATTTATTCTTATTACATTAATTACATATTGTTTCTTGCTTATTATTTATTGACTGTGTCTACTGTTTTCTGTTCTGAACTTAGTTGTAATAAGTTAATGTTTTATAGAAAATATGATTTAAAAGGAAAAATGTTTGCTGACCCAGTTTATAGTTTTAATAACTGGAAGCTATGTGGGCCAGGGCAGTGTCTAGTAACGGCAGATCATAATCTATCTATCAACGCTGGCTTATAATCCTCCAGATTATAAACTATAGGTAAACAAATTTATCAATATAATATACATTTGATATTTTGCATTTTTTTTTGTTAACACAATATGCAGGAAAAGAAACAATGAAAAAAATACCCATTTTTTTTTGTAAAACCCACTTTTATTTTTCTATGAGCTATATTTTTTTAATATAATTCCATTATTCAGGGTATGTGTCCTAGCATTGAATAAAAAAGGCTAGACCTCATGCTCTGTAACTTATGCTGAGTCCAAGCGCAATTATTGTTTTAAGTGACTGCTTCAGGACTTGTAAAAAAATTCATGATGTGAGCAAAAATCATCTCATCTACTAATGCCTAAAATATCTCTTCATTGAGGACTCTTAGTTGGGACCAGATCTTTTCCCTGTAACCTACTCCCTCAGTCAGCCCCGCTAAGTTAGTTCAAGGTTAGCTACTGTTCTTACATGCTTAAGTACCTGATATGTGTTTAGTAAGATCCAAGGGGCCATCACATAGGCTGTCATCTTTTTTTTTTCTTCTTTATTTTCCACTACCATCTTTTCTATCTACTGGTTCCTTTCCCTACTGGTTCCCCTCCCTCTTAACCTCAGAGCCCTCAGAATGTTTATTTATGTCCACTAGCTTTTAAAAGTGGTTTGGTATTAAATTGTCTGCTATATAAATGTCCAGTATTGTCTTTATTATTCTTAATTGCTTTATTACAAACAAGTCTCTCAAGCTCCATCTATTTTGCTAGAAAAGACTGCGTTTCATCTTTCCTTATGCCTGAATAGTATTCCATAGCATAGGGAGATCATGTCTTCTTTTTCTAATCATCTATTGTGGTACATTTGGGCTGCTTACATGTCTTAGTGATTATAAAATAATGCTGCTACAGACATTGTAGCAAATATGGATTTTTGTGTTTTATTTACTTTAATTGTATAAAGGCTTTTTAATTTAAGGTAATCCCAATTGCTTATTTTTTTGTTTTTATTTGCTGTGCTGTAGGGGTTGAGTTACCAAAACACCTTTATTGTTTATGTCATAGAATGTATCACTGATGTTTTTTCTGTATATTTTATTATTACAGGTTTTAAATCTAAAACCTTTACCTATTAGGAGTTTATTTTTGTGCATGGTGTTAGTGAGTGATCCAAAATATTTTTTAAAGATTAATTTTATTTATTTATATATATATAAGTACCGGGGTCTAGGCCAGAGTTGGGGGGGGTGGTGTGAGAGGATTCACAAGAGACAAGTGGGGATCAGAATAGATGGATTTACTGAAATACACTGCTGAGGGTAGCAGTGGGCGAGACAGGCGAGGTCTGCTGCGCCACGTGGGTCAGCCAGGGATCCAACTCATGCCATCGTGATGGCTGTAGATAGTTGATAGCGCTGAGACTTTAACCCCTGTGCCACCAGGGAGGCCAAACTTCACTGTTTTATATGTGGGTTTATAAATTTCCCAGAACTGGTTTTTAAGGAGACTGTCCTTCCCCTATTGTATGGTAATAGCCACTTTATTGTAGGGTAGGTATTGATATATACATGGATTTATTTCAGAGCTTTTGATTCCATTCTATTGATCATGTATTTTCTCTTTGTGCCAATACTTTATTGTTTTCTTTAGGAAATATTGCTTTATATTTCATTACTTAATAATTATATATTAAATCTATAGAGACACTAAAATATATTTTCATTCCTCTGTTTTGTGGGTAATTTTTTGTATTTCAAATTAATTCATTTTAAAATTAATTTTACTTGAAGTATTATTATTCTTATCCTCTTCTTTTTTTACCCACAAAGAAAAAGCATGAAAAATTGCATACTGTAAGTCATTTTATCTTTCTTTAAAAGTTTCACAGAGGTCTGAACTCATATAAAAATATTCCTGGAAAGTAAGCTATAGATCAACCAGGGCAGCAATACCTATCCCAATATGTTTATGAGGCATTACACCTCTAAGATACAAACTATATAACAATTACCTTCTTAAAAATTTCAGATAAATAGTATACTGGCCATAGAAGAAGGTAACTTGGGATTTCTTTTATCCAAGTTCCTGACCTATAGGACTCAATGAGACTTTTATTTTGCATTTTGGTTTACACCTGTAAGTGTCAGAGTATCTCCCAGCCTGCTCTCTGTTAACTGAAGCTTCACGTTGTATGTTTATTGAAAGTTTCCAATATGTCTTTGAAAAAAAATCACAAACATGTACATTTCATTCATTGAAACTCTTTAAAATATTATGAATTTGATTTGGCTTATGTCTGTTTTGAAATAGTCTAATTTTTCTATGTTTTTAAAAATTACATTACTATAGGTCTGTGTTACTACCAATTTTAACTTCAGAAAATACAGATATACATTCACACTTCCAAATGTTAATGATAACAAGTTTTTTAATAATCTTTACAGTATTATTTGTATAGTACATATAATAAAGATAATAATATATAGACTTGTATTATAAGAGAATTACATTTTTATTATCTATAGTCCCTTTTGATTTGAGAAAGTAAACATTAGTTTTCACTAACAAAATAAATTATTTAAATTAGGTCAGTGTTTGTATTATTGTAAATATTTTTTTAAAAGATATATTTTCATAAAATGTGATCTTCAGTATAACTCATATAGGTTTATTCCTTTATAATTGGACTCTAGAGCTCCCTCAAAATGAATTTTGATTTTATGCCTTTTTTGTTGACTTTTTGAAGAATCCCAGTTTGATCTACAGTTGAAAAGGAAGATCCCTTGTTAGGGATCTACTAATCGCTTGATAAGTTTTTATAAACTTATAAAAATAATGTAAATATGACTTTAATGGAAAATGGTTTATTGCTATAAAATTACAATCATTGATATTATATTTTTGATAAAGATACAGTACATTTTTATTCCAGAGAAAGCAGGTTCAGAGACTTATAAGAATACTATGAAATGTTTAAATTTTTAAATCACTTACTATATGCTCTTTCAAACCAGTTACTAAATAAATGCATTTCTGTGATTATTTCAAGAGCTTTCTTACACTTTGTCAAATTAATAGACAAATACCACAAGTACGTCATAAACTCTTTTCACTGCAGCCAGTCTGACATATTGAAATCTGTGGTTCTCCAAAAGTAAAGAATTTTAAGTAGACTCAAGGGTTTATTTGAAAACATTTTCCAAATGAAAATTAGTTGATAACACTTCATAATCTCTTAGCAATGAATAATCAATTTTCATTTACTGTTGAAGTACATAAAATGAAATAATAGGTATGTTTATTAAATATAGATTTTATTTTATAAAAACTATCAAAAGCATAATGATATTTTTACGCTAGTTCATCAGTGAGCTTGGCATTCAATCTATGATTCTCCAAAATTACCTGTCTGAGATGACACTTTTATCTGGCCCACTAAGACCCTTGAAGTACATAATATTTAATAATAAATATAAAACATCACAGACAGACTTAGTCAATAATTTCACAGAATTTTAATAATGATTAAGATAGCTGCTATTTTATGTCTGTGCAATACCTTCAGAAGTTAATTTTCTTTAGAAAGCTGACATATTTTATTTACATTTTTTTCTTTGCAACAAATCTCTCATTGCTTTTTAAAACAGAACCAGCCATTAATTGTGACTTTTTTTTACTTTTAATTACTCATACATTTTTTATCTTTTTAAAATTCAGTGAACCAAATAGAACCTCAGGGTTACAGAAAAGTTTTACAAAGAAAATTAAAATATTTGAAGACATACTTTTCCAATTTAGGGTTATATCAAACTACTATGGTCAAAAAAGAAATGTTACTCTACATTAGAAATTTAGCATCTAACAAAAATCTAGCATTCTAAAATCTTACACATTAAATTGTTTTCATTTAATACTAGTACATGTTTACAAATCTCTTTGAATATTGTAATATAACCAGTAAATACATCCAAGAATAATGAAATTGTTTTTTAAACAACCAAAGCAGAGTTTATGTTAAGTGATTTTAGAATAATTGGCATTAAGTTCTAGAAAGAAACTTAAAAGTTATTCTATGGAGTATTATAAAATATAAGTTATATTAACTTAAGCAGTAGTTCCACATCTGGTCAAATGAATATAAAAAATTCTATTTAATATAACTCCTAATAAAATATACACATTTTACATTATTATGTTTTAATGTTCTATGAAGCCTAAATGAACAATATGTTTAACTTTGTGCATTTCATATATATATTTATGTATGGCATTGTTTTTAGGCCCATAACTATGTAATACTATATTTTAAAAATAATTAGCATTCTTTGCCTTCTTTTTTTGTATGAAAGAACTTTTGTCTTCTCTAACCATGCCTTATATGTACCCAGGGGATATGGTATTGGTAGCGGTGATAGTGATGTCTGATCGTAAAAAGTTTTCAAATAGAAACCATATAAGATCAATGTCCAGGTAAGATAGTATTTCTGGCATGTTCAAATATGTTTTTTGACAACTAGAAAATAACCTTGAAACTCAGGCTATACTATCAGGAAAGCAAACAAAATCCTTTTTAATCATTCACTGAGCGTGTCATAGGCCAATTCTATAGTAAGTACTGCACAAATTGTTCCTTAACATAGAGAATATATATGCCTATGCCTCCTTATTAGTGCATAATTTTTAAATAGTAAGGTTAGAATAGTAATAAGAAATGTGTTATCATTTTTCCTCTGCAGGATTTCACCTTGGCAGTGATTGTTAAAGAATTTGAATAATTTCTTAGAATCTTTTATCTGCTCCTCTGTGTGGGCCTCAGAAACTGGGTATTCCTGTAAAAGTAGCATTTCAACATTATAAATCTTGGTCTAGTTGAGAGGCTACCATGATGTGATCTGAAAAGATGATCTAATCACTGCAGATCCTATTTGTAAGAGAAAACAAATTAAAAATTAGTGAGCTGCTATCAGGACCCTGAAATAGTTCAGGATGGAGTAGCAAATTTGAGAGTTGGGGCAAAAAGAAGAAAGTGAGGTTTAGTGTTCAGAGATTGTGGTTTGCTCTAAGAAGCATAGCTTGGGAAAAAAGAATAATGTCAAAAAAAATGAGTGAACTTCTACTCAGGTATAATGATTTGAATTTAACTGAATATAGATTTAAATATCTTTGGTATAATACTACCAACCTTGGCCTGAAAATGAAAATAAAAGACAATAATTACTCTTTTTCTTAAAAGATATGTTTATCAATAGGTAATATTTGGGCCTGTGAAACCTCCTCGTCTTTGAAGTGGTCTCCCAATGGCCAGTGAATTCCCAACTTCTTCCCAAGTGGTTCCACATTTAACTGGAAAGGGATTTTAATGAATTTCTTTTTGTTTGTCCTAGGATTGTCTTGTATCACTCATACACTTGTATTTCAAAACCCAAAAAAATGATTTCACAAAAACACTATAGAAATTTTAGGGATACATAAACTGAACCAAGAGCTAAGAATTTACAAATAGACCAAACCAGTTACTATAATGCAAAACAAGTGTGCAAATGAAGTGTCCTTTGGAATTAAATAGGATTAGATTGGATTCTAGTAGTAGGATCTTCTTATGGTAAAACTTATTTTTAAGAAGTTAACAAAGCTAGTCAAATACAGGGATTTAAAGCAGGGTAAACACTTTGAAGTAATTTTATTTTCTTAAATATTTGAATCACATGTGTTGTTGAAGTCAGGGATAATTTATCATTAAACCTTATATTTCCCGTTAAATGCATAAGGTTTTTGAATGGAGAAATAAGGCATAAAAATTCTTGTTTTAATAGTTATTTTGGTTGATGATTTTAAGACATTCAGTAATTCAAAATATTTATTAAGGAATAAATATTAAGGAATGAATTAGTTCCAGGAACTATAATATGTAATACAGAAATATGTCATATCCCCTTCTTTTAAATAATGTATGGACTTACATAGGAGGTCGATGACCCAACAATCATAGGACATTAATTCACACCATTTTAAGAATATACTTTAATTTAAATCATAGTAGTTTATTTAGTTGTGAAGGCAATAGGGAGAACTTAAGGATGTTTACAAAGGTGTGATTACAATTATGGAACATGGTCACCCACTGCCTCCCAGATAAATTAAAAACTCATTTGCATATTGTAATTGTCATTTGTAATCTGTTCCCTCATCTCCCATTCACATTTCTCCAGCTGTGTATTCTTTCCCAAACAGAGAACTACTTTTCTTTTCTTTTTTCTTTTTCTTTTTAAGTATTTTTGTGCAAAATATCCTGGCTGCCCTGTACATTCTCCAGTTCTGCAAGAATTAGTAAAGCACAACTCCTACTCATTCACACAGAAAAAAACTCATATGTCATCTCTTTAGAAAAGTCTTCCCTGACTCCATTGTTTCTGCCTGCTCAGAGAGTCACTTCTAAATCTGGTCCCTCAGAACTTTGGACATATTATTATCAACACACATCATATAGCCCTGTAATCATTGAATCACATGTCTAACTCTGCAGACGGTGAAACAAAGAATTGTTAATCTTTTTGTCATAACATAATATCAAAGACACAGGCACTCAAAAATGTGTCTGAGTAGTTGTGCTAGGAATGTGAATGAAGTGGTGGAAAGAGATATACATTTTGCATCTTTATTTACAGAATTAGTTATTAGTACCATGAATGTGAGTTATGCTCCATAGTAACATTGGAACTTTTAAAGCGATCTATAAAATATCAGATTCATTGACTTGAAACATCACTCTATCAGTTAGATGTAAGAATGAACTAAGATGACATTTACCAGACACTACTTTGATAAAATAGATGCCATTCCTAGTTAGCAAGTCTAATAATTCCTTCATTCCTCTCCAACCCTATGATCTTTCAAAGAATGTGGGTTTCTGCTTAGGCACAAACTCCGCCTATATGCGCAAGAATGACTGGGCCAGTAGGTGAGTTGGTGAAACATGCAAACTTTCAACATGTTAAACCTTTAAATGCCTCTTTCCACAGGTAACTTTGTGATATATTTTCTCCCAAGGGACATCCTCCCTGCCCTTTAGTCAAAAAATAAAAGGCTGATAACACTGGTCATCAGTGAGATCATTACTGATTTAAAAAGGCCCTAATATACAGTATCTTGGTGTGCTGAACATGAATATATCCCTGAAAAATTTTTATTAGCTCTCGTTTTGAAGATATTTCATATAATTCATTTTAAATATGTTTCACCGTGTAAATTTATCCAGTAGGACTGCAACAACATCCTAAATCAGCCTAGAATGATGTACTATTGCATTACATTGCATAATATCATCATGCACACATCATCCAGAGTTCATTGCATCATTTTCTGATGCAATGAAATACTACTGCCAGGTGGCTGCTGAAGTAAGCTGACATCAGCAGTGCACTAGATAAAGCCCTGTCGGAAAGGTTGAGCATTGAATATATTTCAGATTTTGTGTGAGACAGTTTAAGCTACTGTTCCATAGAACTGTTATTATTTTATCCATTTAGGCACAATACAGAACAGTAATGACTCAAAAGTGTGTTAATAGCATGGACACCTTCTGCTGTATTTGTGAGGAAGTGACATTTGCCAACCAGAAGAAAAGGATCACTTCTCAAGTGAAGAAGGCTTATCATCTTTACTTGGGATGCAAGGTTGGTGACAAGACAAGCCTTGGGCCCCACATATATGCTGTGCTACATGTACAACACAGCTTTCACAGTGGTTCAGTGGCAAAAGACTATCAACGCCGTTTGCAGTCCCCATGGTGTGGAGAGAGCCAAGCAACCACATAAAAGACTGTCACTTCTGCTTGGTTCCTCCTATTTCCAGTGGAAGAACAAGGCAAAAGAAGTCGAGAATAGTCTACCCAAATATTTTGTCTGCATTGAGATGACAGGTTCAACAACTTGCTTCAGGGTGATGTGAAAAAAGCATGGGATGCTTTTCGCCTAATGTCTACAAACTTTCTTGGGAATGTTAGGGCAGAAAACTGCAAGTAACTAGTAGAAGACATGCTGATGCAGTATCAGAAACTTGGCTGCAATGTGTCTCTAAAGATCCACTTCATTCCCATCTGGATTTCTTCTCTGAAAACTGTGGTATGGTTATTGAATGAACATGGTGAACATTTTCATCAAGATATCGCATCAATGAAACAAAGATACCAGGGAAAATGGTCCACTGCAATACTGGCTGAACTCGTGCTGGACAATCTCCAGAGATGCTCCTGAACAGCTGTATAAGAGACAAGTGAAGAAATGAAATGACTAATTTTATTTCAGTAACATGACTTTTATAAAAATTTGTTGAACAGTTATTGGCATGCATTTCATGATGTAAACATCAATTTATTGCAGATTACAAAAAAATCTAGAGCCAAAATTAAATTTGACTGTCATATTCGTGTTAAGCACATACAAATTGATAGGAAATGACTAATTTTATTTCAGTGATATGACTTTTCTAAAAATTTGTTGACCAGTGTAACAAGCTCAATAAAGAAACTCCAGGAATTATTTTCTACAGCCCTAAGCAGCAACATTTCTGAGTAATTGAGGCCCATGCTTTCTACATTAAATATTTAAGCATCACTTCCGGTTTTATAAGTAATCCTGATAGCAGAGTACAAGATTGGGAGGTGACAACTATGAACATGTTAGGAGATTATTGTAATAGCATAAGTAAGTGATAATTACTATACTGGCATCTCTAGTGAGATGAAGGTTGTGCAGTTACAGTGGGACTCAGTTCCAGGTGAAAGAAAAAAGGATAAAAATTTTCAAACTTATCAACAAATAACTAGTTCACTTAATACAAATAAGATATATAATGTTTTGATAGATTAACAATTAAATGTTTGAATCTTAAAATGAGAAGGCAAAGTTCTTTAAATAATTCTAAATTTTGAAGTGCTCCTTGAGTGTGAAATGTGTCTGACACTACACATACAGGATATTAACTACTTGATTTGGGAACAGTAGATGGAAATACAAAAGGCAAGCAATTTCTGAATTAGTTTTTGTGAGAGTAAACTTAATGCCCATTTTTAGACAAAAGTGCAAATCCTCTCTGTTGTAGGGGAAAGATTATTATCCTTGTTTATAGGGGTAAGACTATGTTTCCAAATAACTGAGTTGGGTAGGTTTTAGTCAACATGTATTCTTAACTTGCTGCAGGAAATATAATTCCATTTATAACATCCTAACTGAATAATGACCTGTCTGATATTGAAATGATTCCTTAGTGGGGGATAGTAGACTTCCGAATTACCAGGAATGTAAGACAATACTATCTGAATAAAAATATAAGATAATTCATGTTATTTCTTTTTAATTAATATGAATGCTTTAATTGATATCACTAATCTAGTCATACTGACTGAAATTTTTGAGAATCATCCTGAATTCCTTTCTTTATCATCAGTTACCAGATCTTACAAATTACATGTTTTATGTACCTACAAATCTGTGGCTACCTTCCCCTTTCTGAGTTATTATGTACATTTATGTTCTTTGTATGTTCCCTATTAATACATCCCCTGGCTTGTTGTAATTATTTTTTACTTGAAGACTTTTGTAATGGGCCTCATATATTCTGATCAATTTTAGTCACAGGAACAAAAAATCATTTTACTAGTAAAATTCTTGTCAATAGAATATCACAATTCTGACATCTAAACATTTGAAAGCTTCTCTCTCCTGGTTGAGATTCTCAGGTAGTGATTTTCAGTGTATGGAAACACAAGGTCAATATACCCACTAGTCCTAGTCCATGTTCTTCTTGTGTCACTAAACTATCTATCATTGCTGGCCTCTCTAAGTTGGAACTGAGTATGGAGAAGGAGGATAGAATGGGGAAAAAAAAAAAAAAGAACCCACTTGATTTGTCTCAAGTGGTCTCTGATGACTGATGGGCAATTTCAGGCCAATTATCTTTAGAGACATTTTTTTTAGGTTCCTCAGAAAAACTTGTACTGAAAATAAAATTGGTCAGCATTTATGATCCTATGCCTTTCCCGGTATTGATTTCCCACTATTCCCAAAGGCTTGGAATGGTATATTTGACCCTTCAGCTTGTCTTCTTGTATGGAATTTTTCTTTCTTAAGACACCAGACCATCTTGGTTCTGATGATTTTAAACTCTCTATTGCAATCCTTTCTCTCATACCTATTCCATTGCAAGCCCATCTAGTCTCTGGTGTTTTCCCTAAGAAATTTCTCTATTTTTGTGTCCCTCTAAAATCCCAAACTCATGTTAGTACCATGGATCAGTTGCACCCTTCAACCTTAGCATATACTGGAGAGAAAGATCATTGTTTCCTTCAAGAGACAACACACAGCCTACTGACTACATCTCTAAAAGAAAACTATTTTCTGTCCTCTAAACTTATTTTCAGACTTCAAGACAGATGAAGAGTTAATGTCAGTGTAACTATTTTCACAATCTCTTAACATGTTCTCAAAAAACATGTTCTGACACCTTTCTTTATTTTCTGTATTTCTCTTGGCCTTTGCTCATAATTCATGAGAGAAAGAATATGAATATCATTTTAATATTTGATTATAAACATGTATCTTTCTTACCAGTAGATTAAAAACTGCTTTAAAGCAAGAACCAAGGCAAATGTGTTGGTTAGAAGCACAGATCTAGAGTTGGTTGGCATTTCACTAATTTATTCCCAATAAACTGATACCATTAGTATCACATATCCAACAGCGCTTAAAGAATTTATGCTAATAATAAGTTTACATATGATTTAACTTTTATTTTTTCAGAAAACAACAAAAAATATATTTATCCTGTTCCATTAACTTATATGAAGTTATAAACTGTGTATTGCTGAGTTTTTTGGTTTGCCAAAGAAAGATTAGGGCTAGGACTTGAAAAGATAATATGTGTAATGAGGACTATCACATAGCACATTTAAATAAATAAATCTATGCACTTTTTTTCATTTTATAATACATATGACAGCCACTTTCTAAATCCCTACTTTAGTACCAGAATAGTATATTAAACACCCCTAACTTAAAATAAAGTGGACTAAGCATACAAAATTAGTGGCACTAGGCCTCCCCGGTCACTCTGAGGTTAAAGTCTCAGTGCTATCAAGCTGTCACCAGCCTGTGGGGCAGGAGTTCGATCCCTGGGCAGGGAACTGACCCACATGGCTCAGCAGACCTCTCCTTGTCTCACCCATTGTTCCCCTCAGCAGTGTATTAGTAGGTCCGCCTGTTCTGCTCCCTACTCTGTCTCTGGTGAATCCTCTCACCACCCCTCACCTCTGGCCTAACCGCAGTTCTTGCATGCATAAATAAATAAAACAAATCTTTCAAAAAAAAAATCACTGGCATGTGTGAAGCATAATTTTTACTTCATAAAATTAGCTTATTAAAATAGCAAATAAGTAAAAGGTAACAGAAAATATGGATGCAGTTTTTAACAGGGTGACCAGGGAAGGTCTTCCTAGAAAGAGAAGCTTCTAATAAAAATTTAAAAGTGAGAGGGAAAGTCTTCAAGTATTTGGGGGAAGACTGATCCAAGCAGTTGGATAAATAAATGCAAATCATGTAGTATACTGAAGCAAGACTGATGTTTGTAGAACAGCTCAGAGGCCTGTGAATAAAGTAAGGAAACAGAATGCCTGAAAGAGAGAAAAGTTAGAAACTAGACAAAAATGTAACGAAAATGGTGAGAAAAAATCATATTGTTGGGGGGTGAAAAGGACATCTGCAACAAACTCCACAGATAGGTCTATGGACCCCACCTCAGATCAAAAAGATCCAAGACAGTAAGGTCTAGTAATCCCTTAATGCCATCATTATCAAAGAGAGGATTACTGGGAACTGAAGGGTGGAGCTGAGCAGGAGATAAAAAGCTCGAGAAGAGGACAGAAGACACACACACAGAAAACAGGAGGAGAAGGAAGAAGAATGGAGAGACAGAAGAGGCACATGGAGCAGAGAAACATGTAAAGAAGCTGCACTGGCCTGGACTGATTGAAACAGATGTGGGTGAGAGACCCGTGGGAAGATTGACTATGGCAATGTTGATTTTGGTTTTGATTTTGCTCTGTTCCTCTCAGAATTGTCTGGCTGTTTCTGACCCTTTTCTATGGGTCCCTGTCGAAAGCTGTTTTATACTTGTGGCAGGCTTTCGAGACTTGCTTTGGACCAACCCTATTTGGGTGGACTTTTACCCATGAGGGGTTGGATAACTTTGGGTGCTAGATTTAGAAAGTATATTCTTTGTCTTCTCTGTCTTTTCTAATTGTATTAAAGTCTGTTTCCACAAAAGGTTCTATATGTTTTGTATTGATGTGGCGGATGGCAGAACCTATTTAGAACAGGGCAAGTCTGGGGGTTTTGGGGGTGCCCCTCTCCTTGCCCTGTAACAATATTGGGCACTGCAGGTTATTTCTAATATTTTGGCTTTTACTTAAGAGTAATATTGGAAGGAATCAGAGGGCTTTTAAAAGAATGAATTCATTATGTTTTGTGCGTTAAAATGAATATTACAAGAGTAGACTGAAAAGGGTCAAACAAGTAAACAAGGAGAATGTCGGGAGACTACTAAAAGATTTGAGTAGAAAATGATGTCGGCTTGGATTAGAATATTGACAGACATAAATTAGTTGGCCTAATAAGTCAAATTCTGGATATTTAAGCTAAAACTGTTAGAATTTGTGAGACTATTGGGAGCAGAGTCTCAGAGAAAAAAGTTTGAAGGATTCAAAGATCTCTAATAACAAAATTCAATATGGAACTGCTATTATTTGAGATGGGATAGAATAGATTGACAAGTTTGAACAAAGGACTAACACGTGGTTTGGGATAGATTATTCTGAGCTATTCATTAGAGAGTAAGGTAGAAAAATTGACTTACCTTGGAGAAAGAACTCTGGCATTCCAGAGAAACTGTACAGGAGAGAAATATATTTGAATGACTAAAGCACATTGATAGTGTTTAAATCATAGATCATGTATGGTATATTCATATGCTCCCATAAAATTAAGACATTTTCTCCTGTAGATAAGCATACTGTTAGTTTTCTATTTAATATATATTAGATACATAGATACACCACATATATATATATATATATATATATACACACATACATATAATGTTAAATATTTACATATATAATACTATGTATGTGTAAATGTTGCATTAGGCAACACCACACAGATAACACGGGAGAAGTGGAGCAGGCTACAGAATGCAGGATGCTGCTCAAGGAGCAAGATCCTGGCCTTTTTATTAATAAAATAATCATACATTAGCAGTTGTAGGGGGGAGGAAGATAAAAGAAAAGGGAAGGGTGAAAGTAGAAAAAATGTATCCTATTATCTATAACATCAGGGCATGCAGGTCTGCCCTCCAGGCACTTCCTCTCCACTGGATGACTTGGTATTGTAATTGAGATCAAGCCTTAGATTCCCCAGCCAAGATTTCAATCTTATCAACAAGGCATGCCACTGATCAGCTTCTGGGGTGCTTTGTCATACATTGGTCTTCAGCAGTCCAGGCATTCCCAGTCATACCTCATGATGTATGAATCTGGAGTAAGTCTATTCATCTGTCATCAGCCCCCCTGGGCATTCCCAGTCATACCTCTTGATGCATACCCTTCCCAAAGTGATCTAGCTTCCTGCTTTCGAAGATGAAAGGCACCTTGTAGGGTTGGGCTCTATAACTGCTTGACTAGGCAGTTCTGACCTTGGGTAGGAAAGCAAAACTGCAGGTAACAAAATGGTGGCTGGACAGGCCACTTAGGATTAGCAGACCCACATGTAAATATGTATAAATAAATGTATACATATATAAATATGTATTATACATGATAAAATTTTGCCATCTACTCCTGTTTATATACTTTTTCACATATATCTTTTTATACACACACACAGAATACTATAGAACAATGAGAATAAAGGAGCTACAACCACCCACATTAATGTAGGTGTATCTCATGCACATGATGTTGAGCTCTAAAAGAAATGATTCAAAATCATATATTATACTTTCCCATTTATTTAGGATGGAATAAAGTGTAAAAAATCAAAGTGATGGTTAACTTTTGTGGCTTGTCACTTGAAGGAGATGCACAAGGGGAACTTCGGAGGTGCCAATCCTGTTGTTTCCTTGAACTTGATGCACCTTATATCGTTGGGTTCACTTTGTAGAAAGCCATAAAGCTTATTATATATATATCATATATATATACTATTTTTATAAAGATATACCTCATATATATATATATATATATATATACACACACTTATGATTCTGTGTATACTTTTCTTTATGTATTTTGTTTCAACAAAACATTTCCTTAAAATATTATATTGACATCATTCCTCTCTCCTGGTACTGAAATTGGAAAAGACTGAGTTGACAATGTGTGGCAGAAAAGCATTACTAGAACATTGTCCTTAAATATATGCGAGAAAATAGAAAACAATATACAAGTAGAAAGCTTGGTCATTGCCACTCCTAGCAATGGGTAGACCACTCATTGTGTCTGGAAAAAGCAACAGACTACATAAACACAGATGCAGGTATTAGGGTGAGCAGTTGTTGCAGAGAGGTCTTGCAGGAGGATGATTACTTTTGTCCTTTATGTGAAATCAGAATCATGATTAAATCAGAATGCGAAAATAGAAAGAAAGTGTTAAATTTAAAGTTAAACAATGAAGTTTTCACAATTAACATTATAATTGTAAGATGAAGGGCAATTTAATGGGAATATGGCAACAAGAAATATTTGATAAAAAGGCCAGGAAGTAAAAACTGAAAGCTCGAACTGAGAATTTTGGTAAAATCATTTATATTTATGACCATAATTTTTTTTAATTACATATAATGTTCAAATTATCATGAGTTATGAGTGTCAGAAATAGTAGTTATGACCTGGGAGTTAAGTATGAATTATAAGTTTTTCAAAGATACCAAGTGAACATACATATTAGATCTGTATGAAGACACAGAATTTTGTACTTTGTATTGGTGGAATTAGAAGCAATAATACATTATTTAATTTATTATCAGATGTGATCCTTTTATTTTGAAAGTTGAAATTCTTAGTTTTGATATATTAATGTTAAGTCCTTTGATATCGGATTACCTTTTATAAAATATCTTTAATTTCAAATGAATATGACTAGTTCACATAAATGCTCATGCCCAGTGAACAAGGGTGACTCAGAAATGAACAAATAGTATTTATATTATAATAAATAAATAAATAAATAAATAAATAAATAAATAAATAATATTTATATTTGCATTCACCTAGAAGAGGAAAAATACTAAGAAAACAAGTAGAAAATGATACAAATATTTATGAAGAGTTTGCCTCTTTAACCTGACCACAGCAATGACAAAAACCTTCAAAATGTCCTTAAAATACTTAGCTTTCTTTCTTTAGCACACCCCTGAATTTGGAGGCTTAGTTTTATGAATTTCTGTGACATAACTAAATTGATAGAGTGAATTGCTTCATCTGATTGTGATATCCTTGCAAATACATATATTGAAACAAGATTCCAAACATTTTACATATTATACTAAGAGGGACATATTTACATAAAATGAGGGCTCCTCAAAGAGGATAGTTAAATATGTAGCCCTTATTTATTCCCAAATTCTTTCATTAAAAAAAAAAGATGTCTTTGCAAGTTTAATGAGTTTAAAACTGCTTCAACTTTGCTGAAGTTTAAATCCCCATTTCTTTTAAACTGTTGATAGAGTAGTTACTTCAAGGATATCTAAGTATCTCGGGCACCTTTAGATGTCAGTTGACGAAGGGCACATTGAGACTGCACAATTCTTCACTCTCCAGCTTGAGCAGCTCCACTTTTACCGATTTCACACATTGGCATCCGGCTTAGGCTATGTTTGACACAGTAGTTTCCAGTGATGATAAGGATGAAAATGAAAAGCACTTGGTATACAAAATGGGCGCTAGAGTCCATGATGTATTTTTTTTTTGAATATATATATATATATATATATATATATATATATATATATACATCTTACACAGAAAACAACTAACCTTTAAGAATTGTTGTCTCTACTCTCTATACTGCAAACCTCACAGGGCAAATATTTAAACCTACTTTTTGAAAAGATTATCATAGAACCTAGAACTGTTCCTGATATATATTAAATGTTCCATAAATATTTACTAAACAGGGGCCTCCCTGGTGGCGCAACGGTTAAGCACTGCGCTGTGGAGCTGTTGGCAGCAGCACTGCGAGTTCGACGCCCAGCCGGGAAGAATCCCACATGGTGCGGCAGACCTCTCCTGCCTCGCCCACTGCTCTCCTCAGCAGTGTATTTCTGATCTGCCTGCTTTGCTCCCTGCTCTATTTCTGGTGAACCCTCCCGCCG
>PVIJ01015599.1:5986-35968 GCA_004024925.1 Scalopus aquaticus
AAAATAATAGACCAGTTCAGTAAAGTAGCAGGATACAAAATCAACGCACAAAAGTCAGTAGCATTCCTCTATGCAAACACCCAATCTGAAGAAGAAGAAATTAAGAAATCCATCCCCTTCAAAATTGAAACCAAAAAAATCAAATATCTGGGAATAAATCTAACAAAAGACATAAAGGACTTATACAAAGAAAACTACAGAACTCTATTGAAAGAAATAGAAGAAGACACAAGAAGATGGAAAGGCATCCCTTGTTCATGGATTGGAAGGATTAACATTATCAAAATGGCAATCCTACCAAAAGCAATTTACAGATTCAATGCTATCCCAATAAAAATCTCAACGACATTCTTCAAAGAAATAGATCGACTACTGATGAAATTCATATGGAACCACAAAAAAACCTCGCATAGCTAAAGCCCTCCTAACTAAAAAGAAAGAAAACGGAGAAATTACACTCCCTGATTTAAAAATATACTACAGAGCCATAATAATTAAAACAGCATGGTACTGGAACAAAAACAGACAGAAAGACCAATGGAACCAAATAGAATACCCAGAATTAAAGACACATATCTATGAACAACTAATCTTTGACAAAGGAGCAAAAAAAATGCAATGGAACAAGGACAGTCTATTCAATAAATGGTGCTGGGAAAACTGGACAGCCACATGCAAAAAAATGAAGCTAGACTACTACCTCACATCCTGCACAAAAGTCAACTCAAAATGGATAAAAGATCTGGATGTAAGACCTGAAACCATAAAATGTATAGAAGAATATATAGGCAAAACTCTACACGACATACATCTCAGCAAAATCTTGAAAGACACATCCCTCAAAGCGAAGGAAGTGAAAGACAAGATAAACAGATGGGATTACATCAAAATAAAAAGCTTCTGTACATCAAAAGAGACATTAACCAAAACTAACAGACACCCTACCAACTGGGAAAAGATTTTTGCACACAATACATCTGATAAAGGACTGATAACAAAAATTTACAAGGAACTCACACAACTCAACAAAAACAAAAGCCAATAACCCAGTCAAAAAATGGGCAGAAGAGCTCAAAAGGCACTTCTCCAAAGAAGAAAAGCAAATGGCCAACAGATACATGAAAAAATGCTCAACATCACTTATAATCAAGGAAATGCAAATCAAAACCACTATGAGATACCACTTCTCACCTGTGAGGATGGCACACATTAAAAATACAGGCAACAACAAATGCTGGAAAGGATGTGGAGAAAAAGGAACTCTTCTACACTGCTGGTGGGAATGTGAACTGGTCCAACCACTATGGAAAGCTGTATGGCGATTCCTCAAACTGCTAAGCATGGAGCTCCCATACAACCCAGCAATCCCACTTTTGGGAATTTACCCAAAGGACACAAAAACACTAATCTGAAAGGATACATGCACCCGTATGTTCATTGAGGCACTGTTCACAATAGCAAAGGTATGGAAGCAACCCAGATGTCCAAAAATAGATGATTGGATCCAGAAGATGTGGTACATATACACAATGGAATACTATTCAGCATGGAAAGAAGATAAACACATGCAATTTGCAGCAACATGGATGGAATTAGAGGGAATCATACTCAGTGAAATAAGCTAGAAAGAAAAAGAAAAATATCGAATGGTTTCACTTATAACAGGACTACTAGGAAACCAAATAGGAGAGAGACACTCAGCGGGGGGTGGGGGGGGAGGATAAGGGCACAAAATGGAATAGAAAAGAACACAAGGGACCGTGTAGATGGATCACGGGTGAATTGGTGGTAGGCTACCCAAGGGGAATACAAAATGTAAAAGACATAAATAACAAAAAATATATACATATAAAAAAATAAAAACCTGCTCTCATTTCTTAGAAGTGTAGACATTTGTGGAAAGAACTATTCCTGTCTTCTACTCTCCATCTGCTGGTTCAGTCTGGAACAAAGCCAAGAGGTCAGAGGTCTTCTGGAAATTACTTTCTCTGCTATGATAAGGAGGCATCCCCATGCTTGTGTACTGTGTCTGGGGCACCTTCACATCCTGGCAGTGTATGTGGCTGCCTCTTCTAGGAAAGTGGTTTGTTGTCCAGTAGAAGGCTGGGGTGACTAAACACATAACAATTTAAAATAATTCCTAAAGAGAGGGAGGCAATAATTTGGGATGGCTTCTAAGAAATGACCATTATTGTTGCAGAATTGTACATAGTTGTCCTCAGAACAGTGCTCAGTGAAATGATTTTTCTCAAGGCATCCTGGGGAAGCCAGCTCAGCCTCAAGTCATTCTGGAACTTTAGTGACATAGATTTGGGGACAGGGGGAGGAAATGAGACCCAGTTCCAGTTGGGTGGTTTTACCCTGAGAAGGGTAACCAATAATTCAGAATACAATATCCACAAGGGCTATGGGCCAGGTTCATTTCACTGTACCTGTTCTTTGGTGTGATCTGGTGAGTTGAGAATGACAGTAGGAGTCCTTGTGCAGAAATACTAAAAATTAGAATGGTGATACCTTTGTGGGCTTATGTGAATAAGAACCCTAGGAGAGGGACCTTGGGAAAAGCTTAACTGTCAGTAGAGTCAAACAGGTAGGATTCAGGGCAAGGTTGTAAACTTAGCAAGAACAAGCTGGAAAATAAAGAGCAGACACATGAGGCAAAAAAAAAAAATCAATCTTACAAAGAGATGCAGTAGAGGGCTAAAGTGAAGTTTAACTCAGTTCACCATGGCCCAGTTGTAGAATTAAGTCTTCCACAGGATTTTTCAACCTTCTCACTGATATTTGTGACCAGATAATTCTTTGTTTTGGGGGACTTCCTTGTGAATGATGTTTAGCAGTTAGAATCCCTCATGTCTATCCATTTGTTGCTAGGAATACTCTCCCAATTATGAGAACGTGAATGTTTCCAGACATTGAAAAATATCTCTGGGTGGAAAAAAATCACCCCAGTTGAAAACTACTAGTTAATAGAAAAAGACTAACTCCTGGCTGTTGGGACCACTGTCTTAATCAGGATTTATTCAGGAATGGGGTATAGATGGTTTGATTTAGAATCTCAGGGCTTATAGACAAATAGAATCTCAGGGTTTGACAAAAATCATACAGAGTTCTCCAGTGCTGACAGCTTTGATATAATGAGATAACCTAGAGTTTGAGGGGGTTTTCAATTTTGCTTGAAATTTAGAAGGGTGGAGGGGAGAAGAAAAATGGAGAAATCAGGATGAAGTTAGATGTAGAGATGGAGCCAAAGTGGAAGCTATATATGCTTGTGTGGACTTGTCTAAATCAGTCCATTACTCAGAACCTCCAGACTTTGACATTTGGTCCTCTTTGGGATAAAACCATGCATCTTAATTGAGTTTAAGCAAAGGCTCAGTTGGATATTTAATGATGACATCTGTGCTTGTCACAGTTAACTAGTGGTACTGTGAGAAGCCTTGCAGGACACTACAACTGTAACTTTCCAGCAGTAGGAGTATTTTGAAGGCTCATGGGAACTCCACTGAAAGAAGAATGTCCAAGACCCATTATGCTTTTCATCTTGTCTAAGTTTCTCTTTCCTGAGATAGCTATTAGTTGGAATTAGATTTAACTTATGGTGATTGAGTCCAGTCCTTCAGCTTCATTCCCCAAATTATGACCAGCAGTGGCTTTATTATTGGCTTTTTGTCTCTGTGTATTCAAAGATGGTCTCATGTAATCTATCTCAGTAGACCTTCAACCCTAAGGAATTTGGCTATTTCTAAATTTAATACTTCTACTTTTAGTGGTCATTTTGATTATCTACACAGCACATTGTTAATTTTGGAAAAGATGTTAGATGCCACATGATTTGGGCAAAGAGTTCAGAGCAGAGAATGCTTGTCTGTGTACTGCCTGGGAAGTAGTTTGGATAACTTATTTATCTGAACATAGACAGCTCATGCAGAGCCTTATAGTCACAAGGCTAAGTTATAGCCCTGAATTCAGGCAAGTAGTACTGCTTCTCCACTCCTGTCATCCCATCTCAGGGAAAGAGAGAGTGTGTGGCAGGTAGCAGGAATTTATTACATGATTTTATTTATTAAATGAATGTGAAATAGTGTTTCCCAATAAGCATCAGCTTATTGGGAGCTTTAAGTATGCACCTGTAAACTTCAGGGGTCTTTGCATGAAATTAATTTCATTTCTACTTTCTGAGAAAATCCGAGGCAGCAGAAGCTGACTGCTTAATTGAGAGATTGAGAAGTGATCAATTGAAAAAGAGTGGTCTTTACCTTTCTTCCTCTGTTCTCTATACCTTTTTTGTTTCTTTGTACTTTGGAATTCAGTACTATTTAGAGGAAAAGCATTTTCTATATATTTTTGAAATAAGATTTCCACATGTTAGGCACTTTCTTCCATCTGTATACAGACTTGGAGTCAAACTACATTTGGAGGGGGGATGGTGATAGAATTTTGTTTGGATTCTGTGCGTTCCCTATTTTAGCATTAACAGAGTTCTCTACATTCAATATACAGAGAGTTTATTTTGTATAATATACATGACTACTTTTTAAAAGTAGTTTTTATATGGTTTGATAAATGTGTATAAGTGAGAGAAAAAAGAGTGTGAGAGAATTTTACTTTCAGTATCTCATAAAAATTGACTTATTCAAAAATGGTCTCAATTTGTTTTGTACCTCTTTTGCTCTCAATTTTACCCCCAAATTTAAGACTGAATCAGTTCTTCTGTGATTAATGCAGTTTTTAATCTAACCTCAGTTTATGTATACTTTAAGAAGAGAGTTCAAATATATTTGCTATTCAACATTTGGGTTCTAATTCCCAGTTCTAATTCCTTATACACAGTATTTCCAAAAGTTGGCATTCAGCTGGGTGGTCTTTGAAACATGCAGATAGAATGTTGAAATAAAGACCAATACCTTTCCTGACAGTATACCCTAATTCTTTGAACTTGTGAATAAATGCTCAAAATAAAACAATGCTCCCACTCACTTAACTTTCTACACTGCTCTCCACTTATCTCCAGCCATGTGGTAGAATATGGTATTCCGAATATTGTAGTCTAGAGAGCTGAATAGATCTCAGATCTGCTCATTACCAGTTCAAAAAGTGGAAAATTGAAGAAATTTAAGATTCACAATTTGGATTAACAAAAACCTGAAGATTAAATGTGATTATTGGTTGTTTAATCTACCCATTTCACCACATACTATCTTAATTAAGTAGAATTTATGATCTGTAGAGCCCAATAGCATACTAAACAAAAAATTGAATTTCAGGAACCTTATACACTTAGTAGAAATAACTCATTTTAATCATATGTGAAGCATTTAAGTTGACTCAAAACCTCAAGATGATAGAAATATGACACTCTCCCCTTTGCTGTGCGTTCTCTCCTCTGACTTCAAACAGGATGGAGTCTCAGTCATTTCTATCAAATAGATTCCAAAATAGCTCTTGAAAACATACTCTTAGAGACCCCATCATGTTGTTCCCACTTTCCACACTGGAAAGATTTTCTCCATTCAGTTCCCCTTATCCTGATCCTCCTCCCGTCACTTTGGAAGTTAAATATAGTTCCTCCTATTCTGATATAAGCAGAGATGTGAGAAAGGCAAGTATCAAGTATCCTCTATTCAAAAAAACATCTTCCCTTTATATGATATTGATGTTCTGTTTTAGTATGTGGCATTATATTTAAAATTACATAAAGAAGTAGAACCTCCCTGGTGGTACAGCAGCCTAAGCACAGCACTATGAAGCTATCCAGAGCCAAACTGCAGCTCAAGTTCAATACCCGCCAGGGAGCTTCCCACATGGTGCAGCAGACTTCTACTGCCTCGCCCTCTACTCTCCTCAGCAGAGTACCTCAGTCGATCTGCCTGTTGTGCTCCCTACTCTGTCTCTAATGAGTCTTATCACCACCCCACACCCCTGGCCTACACCCCAGCTTGTATGCATAAATAAATAAAATCTTTAAAATAATAAATAAAATTACATAAAGAAGTAGGCAATGACCTAGCATTAAAGCTAAAATATCTTTAAAAAAAAATTCAGTGTTAGAAGCCTGATGATGGATGATGGGCAGTAAAGGAGTTGATTCAGGGAGTTATATTTAGTTTTTCGTTTGTTTGTTTTTGTAAAAAGTTTTTTAGCTGGTAGCTATTGCTGTGAATGTTTCTTTGTTGGAACAAAAAAGGAAATCATAGATTTTTCTTGCCATTTTACTTTTAAAAATTTATTTGTTGAATTCAGTGATATGAGTGAACTGATTCCTCTTGGGAATAACTCTGTTAGGGGAATGTGAAGGCCTTGAGTTTGTCTAAGTTAAAAAAATTATCTACCTTTGTGTCCACTTTCTCTTTTTCCTCCATATTCAACTTGGCTCTTGGAATAAATTAGACCTATACAGTGTTGTTGAATGGAGAAATGTGGAAATTCATAGAACTGATTCCTTAAGTGAATATATCCGTAGGTAGAAGCCTGTAGCTGCACAGTGGCAAAAATTCTGAAACCGGGCCTTTCTGGCGGTGAAGCAGTTAAGTGCTGTGCTGTGGAGCTGTCGGCTGGGGAGATTCCCACATGGTGCAGCAGACCTCTCCTGCCTCGGCCTGCTGCTCCCCTCAGCAGTGTATTTCCGTCGATCTGGCTGTTCTGCTCCCCACTCTGGCTCTGGTGAGCCTTCTTGTCACCCAATGCCTCTGGCCTGTACCCCAGCTTGTATGCATAAATAAATAAATCTTTTAAAAAAAATTCTGAAACCTAGATAGGGAGTCCTAGTAAGTTACAAAGAAACATCCTACTTTCATAGCAGTGAAAAAACTATCTTGGATTTTGCCCTAAAATTTTACATAGAAAGGATCCTTATATATGTTTTATTATACTATTTGAGGGTTTTTTCCCTCCAGAGTTTTAAAAGGACAGGTTTATTAGGAAAAAGAAAAAGAGAGACACCTGCATAGTCAGAGGTGGGCAGCTATAGTATTTGAGTTTAATTATTTTAATTAACCAGTCTTTATAATACTACTTAACTAAAATATAGTAAGTGGAAACTATATTCATTTTTTGTTTCACTAATCATACCAGTGGCAGTTATGCTAATTACAGACAGTTCTATCACCCAGCATATTGCATACGTGAAACTGCACACTAAGAAACACAGGGCTTAAGGGCACAACACACAAAAGCTCCATCTGTGACACAAGGAAAAGACAGAAACCTAATAAAAATGGTAATATAGTTTCACATGTTAAATAGTAAGAAATATATAAATGCTACCGTAAATATATTGTATATGTTCACTATGGAAAAAAACCCTGAACATTGTTTAGGGAAGTGGCCATCCAAAGGGTGGCAAATGGTGAATTACTGTGAAGTGATGGGAGGAGTTTTCTGAAATTGGAACAATGGTCATAACAATGGATCTGGTAGATGTGCTTCATTACACATGTGATGAGCTGCAGTTACAGATTTTCCTAGGCACATACTACGTGTGTGTATGTGTGTGTTTTGTGTATTCCTACATAGCTCAGTTCAGTTGGGTATATATAACAAACCTGAAATTTGCATTATGCTCAAATTTTTCCCTGATATATCAGTTCTGTCAGGACAAATTAATTTTTCCAAAAACAGCATGTATAGTAGGATCAATTGTTTAAGTAAAGCAGGTAACAAAGATCATAGCTTTATATATTTTGAGCCTTTATTATGTGCCAGGCACAGTTCCAAACTTTTGACATATGTTAATTAAGTCACTAAATTCTATTAATAACTCTATGAAGTAGGTATTATTATACACCTGGTGTATAGATGAAGACACTGAGTCATGGAGAGGTGAAATAACTTACCCAGGTTCACTGAACTAAGTGGGCAGTACTCCAACTCTCTTAACCCTTTACTTTTCTTCCCTCTTGGTTATTAAAAAAAGTAACTACCTTTAAAAGATAAAACGCAACTTGACGAGGAGCAAAAATTAACAGACTTTCCTGGCATACCATTTACCACCTGATATTAATAACAAATGGATGAACTCATTCAAGCCAACTAGACATTCAATGAATATGAACTAAAAGACCGGGCAATGGAGAAACTGTTCAAATTATATCAGAAGAATCTAATTCATTAACTCACCTGTGCTTTCTTTTCTCTCCTAGGCAGAATTTTCACATTGTGGTAATGGAAAGTAGTAGGCAGGGGAAGGGCAAATAAACTATTACACAAAGGTACATACGCTTGTACTTGGCTGGGGTAGATCTGTATTTGGTGAGGTTAAGCTGTATTGTAGCTTCAGGATTAACAGTACAGAATTGAAACTCACCCTTCATGACAAGAATTTTCCATTTACATTCCAACATTCCTTGTCTCTTGAGCAAAACCACTGCATAGATGTCATTCCTTTGTTTCTATAATCCATTAGCTTGGTACTCTCTTTTCTTCTCTGGCCAATCAACCATATTGTGATGAGACTGTCTTTGCTTTTTTGTTTTTACTGGTGAAAGAAATGGTATTTAGAGAAGAGCAGAGAAGCAAAACCACTCTAGCCTTTGGGATAATTATAAATAAGTGAGCCCTCCTCACTTATTCTTAAAAATGTATCTTTAAAGAAACAAAACAAATGAATAAACAGATCAAAAGAAACTTAATAAGAACAAAAGTGGTTACCAGAAGGGAAGGGATAAAGGGGCAGGTAAATTGCATTAAAGGGATCAACTGTATGTTGATGGATAGAGACTAGACTTCTGGTGGCTAACATCATGTGGTATTTACAGATGTTGTTTTATTAAACTTGCATAATGCTACAAGTCAACAGTCAATAAAAAATCATGTATATGTTTTAAAATAGTAAAAAAAGTGCCTTTACTTACAACTGGTTTGTAAATCTCAAATTATTTAAAAGTTAAAAGTTAAAAAATTTCAGTTCAATTTTATAAGTTAAATGTTCATTTCTTTAAAAACAATACTCTATATGCAGGGCCTCCCTGGTGGCGCAGCGGTTGAGTGCTGCGCTGTGGAGCTGTCGGCAGCGCGCGATGCGAGTTCGATGCCCAGCCAGGGAGAATCCCACATGGTGTGGCAGACCTCTCTTGCCTGGCCCGCTGCTCCCCTCAGCAGTGTATTTCTGATCTGCCTGTTCTGCTCCCCACTCTGTCTCTGGTGAACCCTCTCGCCTGTACCCCAGCTTGTATGTATAAATAAATAAAACTTTAAAAAACAAACAAACAAACAAACAAAAACTCTATATGCAACTGGAATTGGCAACAATTACCCATCCAATAGTTCTCAATTCTGGTTGCCCGGTAAGATCAATATTTGGGGAGTATTGATTACTTAAAAAAATGCTTAAAAACCAATAATCTTCCTTCATTTTTCCTTCCTCCAAAAGAGTAGCAAGTTGCAATAAGTTGGCCAAGGCAAACATTTCTATCTCTGTTACTGTAGAAGGACCATACTGGATAGTATAGTCTTTCATTTACTCATTCATTAGTCAATATTTATATACCTCTGTCAGTTTAAGAAGGCAATCATGGTGATTGAATATATGCTCTGGAAGATTCAAAGAGCTAAAGAATGTGTAGGATTTAGTGGCAAAGGGAGAAGTAGCACTAGAGAATGTTACAGAAGGAGTTATCTGGGCAGGAGACTGAGACTTCAAAGGGAGTTTTCAGAAGTCCACTGTGGCTGGGAATCCATGACTGACAGAGACTATTCTCATGTGACATGTCCACCTATTTATTCTTGGGTAGCCTGAGTGTATGACTGAGTCAGATATTCTACCGTCACTCTTTCCCCATTGTTTCTCTGATCATTCATCGGTCAACACCTGCTATCCATGACTTCAGCCTTTTTTCTATACTGTTCTCTCTATGATAGATTTCCCCTGTGGTCATTTATCGTGCAGCAGCAGATTTTCCTCAGTTGTTCAAGAAACTTTGGTCAATTTGAGGCAGGGAAGAAGGGAATGAGGTCAAAGATGGCATGGGGATTTGGGTTCTGTTTTTGGATGTTGTACTAAGTAGCTCCAGTATCCCAGGCAAGTTCTTTCTCTTTCTCTTTCTGGTCCTCAATTTCCTCACCCGTATGATGAGGTACATCTCTAAGACTCCTTCAAACAGAAAAACTTCTAAAGCAACTCTCCAACCAAAGGTCTTCATCTTGAGATAATGGATTGCTTATTTATTTAGTTAAACTACTCTATTTAATAGTCAAGTTAGGGCATAATATCAACTGATAAATACACAGTTTTCCTCAAATTTTATTAATTTGTTATTTTGGGAGTTCATTTCACACTTCCATATGTGCACATGATTTACTTACCCTCCACTAAAACTCATATGCCAATGTCCTGTCCCCTCCCTTTCCCCCGCTCCCTCCTCCCTCCCTTCATTTTCCTGCTGGTAAACAGTATATTTTTTACAGCATCTAAGAATTATTTTTGCAGTTCTTTGCAAGTTTGCTTTCTTTGGTTATTTATAGTCTGTAAATAAGTGGACCATCTGGTATCTGTCTTTCTGATATTTCACTTAACATAATCACCTCAAGATTGATCCATTTTGTCCTAAAGACATTATTTCATCTATTTTAATAGTCAAGAAGTATTCCATTGACTGTCTATTCCACAGTTTATCTAGTCTTCTGTTGTTGGACACAAAAGTTGTTCCATAGCTATGGACATAGGATTGCATAAATATTTTCATATTAGAGTTTTCATATTTTGGGGGTGAATACCTAGCAGTGGTATTGCTGGATTGTGTTAGAGAAATGTACATTTTAATGTAAATAATCAGCTAAACTTGGGATGCCCTATTTCTATGTAATAATATAAATGTGGATATTATATTCCAGTGGTCCTAATTTCAGTTGACTTCTATAGATCCAGATGCTCCATATACCAAAATTAAATAATAAAAATGTCTTCAGACATGTAGTATGGAGGTGTGAAATCTCAATGCATGGTGATATGGTGGGCTCTGAGATAAAAAGGATCCATTCATTCAAAATTATGATAATCAGATTACATTATGAAGTGATTGAGAAGTACCAACTGTTGATATTTCTCAGACACTGCTGTTAGGATTGTAAATTGAAACCACCATTTTGGAAAGCCATTTGGCAGTATCTCCTAAATATGAACATACATTACCCTATGAACCAGCAATTCTACTTCCAATAGAAATGTACCTAATAGAAATGAGTTTGCACATTCACTAAAATACACATACTATAATGTTATAATTGGTAACAGACCAAAACTGAAAGCTATTCAAATGCCCCTTTATGCTGGAAGTGATAAATAAAATGCCTGCTCATACAATGGAATCCATATAACAATGAAAATGAAGAACCTACAAGAGCACACAATGATTTGCATGAAATTCATGAACATAATGCTGAGAAAAAAGAGCCACAAACAAACAGCAGATAGCATATGACTTATTTACATGTAATATGAAAACACGCAAGACAATTCTAGGCTGTTAGAAGTCAAAATAGTGGTTACTCTTTGGGAGGCTGGTCCCATTAGGGAGCATGATAGATGACCGAGTAATATTCAGCCTCTTGAACTGTATGATGCCTACACTGCTGTGTTCAGCTTATAAAAATGTGTCAATATACAGACTAGTGACTCTGTGATTTACTGTAAATTATATTTCAATAGCACATTTATAGAAAGGTTTTAACCATTGATAAGTTCATTTGTTCCTTATGACAATTCTAGAAGAAGGCCAGATAACTTTTCTCCAGCTTTCTAGGGAAAAAACAGACTCCAAGTTTGGTTTAAGGTCACAGGACTGATTAATGGGGCCTAGGTTAGGTCTGTAAATCTCCTGGATGGCTTTTGTGGTGAGGATCCAGTTCCTAATACATAGTGGATGTTCAATAAATGCGATTTGAACCTGGTGCCTTCCAATCCCCCAAGGCTATTGGTGATCTCGGAGTGATGATTTATTCTGGTGATCTGATGTCCCTGATGGACTATGTACATTCTCTCTTTGGAGAGGAAAGTCGATGAAAACTGAGCCAAATGTCCCAAGAAGCAGCCAAAATACCTGTGGGAGAATTGCATAACATTTGTCCCTGTAGGGTTTAGAAAATGAGTCAGATACTGAATTCTCAGACATAATGCCTAGGAAAACAGGAAGAAGTTTAAATTAGGCAGAAATTCATGATGTGACCTTGGATAAATCATTGAAGTTCTTAGAGGGCAATAATTTGAAAGAACACAAGGGACTATGGTGATGGTTCACGGATGAATTGGTGGTGGGTAACCTACGGGGAATACACAATAATGTAAAAGATGTAAATAAATAAAAAAGTAAATAAAAAAATAATTTGAAAGACAGATTTGATAGCCCTTACTTAAACCATGTGATACTTCTGTGCTTAACCTTCTATACCCTCTGAATTTTATTACTTCCCACGTTTATAATCAGATTCTCACTATTTATAAGGATGTGGCTATTTTTAAAACTTGACAGTCCTCTTGGTGTTGATACCAAATTATGATTAATTTATAATTTAAATTTAGATATGCTGAGTTTTCTGCCTATCATCATAATTCAGAAAGAAGAAGCAACAACAAGTTACATAGACTAACCAAATGTCCTGTTCAATTTGTTGACAATGTTCTTCCAAAAAATGTAAAACAGAGCTTTCCTCGTCAACATAAAATTCCAGTTATTTATCATGTGGCTAAAGAAAGATAAGAAGTCCTGGAAATGGAATCTGTTATTGCTTGGATAATACAAACTTAAGACCTTCTTTGGAAAATTATAAAATGCTTTGAGTTAGGGTTTGGCTGTGATGTCAAGGTCAGCCATTGAGTACACAGGGAATCTGAGCAAAATAAAGTGATAAATAGAAACAGATGTTTGGAAAATCTTGAATATTCCTAAGTAAAGTTGTGTGGTTAGCAATAAAAATTTCAGGGTTACATCTATCACCTTAACAAGGTTATAATGAAAAAACTCTTTAAACTGATGTACAAAAACCTTGCTAAAACTGTGTTACCTGTACTTTACCATACTGTGATGCTTTTCAAATCATGCTGCAAGTTTTGTATCCGAGGTACTTCTGAGCTTAAGTCATTAGTAGGATGTTTCTCATGGAGATGAGCTGCCATGGGACTGCTATTAACTCAAGATCTTTATTTCAAATTACTGTGAGAGAAATCTGATGGGAAGGGAAAAGGAAGTAGTTGAAAAGTTTTTGGCTTCTGATTGGTGACATCTGTGTTCTCAGAACAAAACTTCTTTTTACCTTTAGCTATTTCTGATGGCAGGAATTGGAAAAGTTCTATCTTATATTTAGAGTTATCAAAGGCTGTCATTTGAAAAGGTTAGGTAGCTTAACTGAGGAAATATATCATTAATAATTGAGCCAAAGAAAACTAAAAGGTAGACAGCACTTAGATGGGACATCTCTGAGTTGGAAGGACTCAGAATGCTGGTCAAGAATGCTGGTCAAAAGTTGAGCACAAGTGGCAAGAATAGTGTTTGATTTTAAGTCAGGGAATTTGAAAAAGAAAATGATCAGGGTTAACATAAAAGTTTTAAAGCTATAATTTTGGTATTTATTTGACAGTTTGCTTCAAATTCACTGTTCTACTAGTTTTTAAAAATGCTGTGTTTCATGATATAAAAAGTGGGAAAACTGACTAATTTTATGACCTTGGGGAAATCACTCAGGCCATCTAAGCCTCTCTTTGCACATCTGTAAAATAGAGAAATTTTAGTGTCATTATATGGGATGGCTTTGAGGCTTCAATGAGATAGTGCATGTAAATTGTTTATTTCAGAACTTAAATTATATAGAAAAAACACTGAGTGTTTTTATTTATTCTAATGATGATGTCATGACTTTGAGTTTACTCATATTGAGGGTCCTGTAAACTTTTCCTTTTTCTTCTACCTTGATTTCATTTTTATCTCATTACAAAATACTTGAAGTAACTTTAAAATTTGCAAACAACATATATAATTTCATTTTTCTATTTTATTCATATGAGGTCTCACTTAATGTGAAACTGAAACAACAGTTTTAAGGTTGTTTTTAAAGATTATCCATCGAATAATGTGGGGGAAAATACTAACAAGGTTGTTAGTAGCATTAATGAACAACTTTGCATATTACATTGTAATTTATAAACTTTTATAGATGGAATTATAAAATCTCATAACAATGCTTTATAGGTTATAAATGGAAAACCAGGAAACTGTGAGCATTCTCCAGACCAGATACACACTAAGTATTCCTATGTGAATGCTGGGTAGTTTGGATGAAGCATGTGAATCAAACATGGGAACATGGGAACTAAATGCATTTTTAAATCAAATCAGACTTCTTGATGTGCTAATTTTTATTGAATGCCTTTTGCATTTATGATGAGCACTTAACAGATATTTGCTGATGAATAAGCAGTTGCATGAACAAATGATAATATGAGAACACTGCCAGCTTGTTTAGCTCCTGAGTATGTTCTTGAGATTACACATATAAATTCAGGGAGTATGCAGGGTGGGATTCCATGCAAACTATTTCATGCACTTGAGGGACTGTTAAAGTGGTGACCATGATAGAGCAGTGCAGGGAGCTCCTGGTGGCCCAGACATCTGGTTGCCCAGGTACATGGAAGCTTTTGGGGCATGCCAGCCTTGGAGTTAAGTGGTGTGTGATAGATAAAATAAGGTAAGTCCATGTCTCCTGCTTCCTAAGAGACCTGGAGCCCTGGCCACCCAAGAAAACAGGCTCTGACAACTACTGTAGCATGGAACATCCCTAACTGAGGGCAGACTCCCCCATCTCCCATGCTGAGTGTTAAAGGCTATAGGTCAGATGGCAGCCTGGCAGCCTTGGGCATTTAATTACCCCTATGAGTTTCTGTGTATAGTGTCATCTGTAAACATAGGAATTATTCATGGCCATTGTTGACCCTTTTTTTGGATTTGGGTAATAGAATACTCTCGGACTATTGTCGATATGTATCCTCATCACTAGTGGGCAGGTAGGACCACTATTCTTACAACCTTCAGAATTTTACAAAACAGTTTGATTCAGTTGATAAGATGACAGCATGCCTGACGTTGGAGACTGCTTTGTAGCCTGAGTTAACAGGCCTATGGGGATCCAGTCAAGCAGCCACTTGCCTCTTGGAAATCCCTCCGCTGTTAAAACCTGAAACATGCTTCAGTGACAGGAAATCTTTGGAGAGGAGTTAAAAGATACAGACCTGTCTAAAAAAATCCAAAACACTATCTCAAATGCCACCATTGTGTTTCCAGATACTCCTTCATGACTTTCTCATCAGGTTTCTGCTGCCCCAGAAGGAAACACCGAGGGAATAGGACATTGCTGCCTGATTACTATACTTAAAAAAGCTTGCCTAGGGAGTTCCCTCCCATTAGGGAGTTGAAGCCCCAAAAACCCCCTGTACTGCATTTCTGGGACCTCCCTAAGTAGGATGAACTAGAGTCACATAAATGTGACAAAAACTTGTAAATGTATCCCTTTGAATTCTGAAAGACACTGAATCCATGTCAAACTGGAATACACACTGGGTTCAGACAGGAAGCACATTATCCTGAAGACAGGATACCAGGAGCATCACTTGAAACCACTGCCAGATAGAGGACACTTTGATTCTTTGGCAGTTGGGGACTTGGTTTACTTATGCCATAAACACAGGGCTTGTCTGTAGGCAGGTCTGGGTTTGAAGCCCTCAACTGTCACTTAAGAGGATATAGAGTTTTAGGCAAGTTTCTTAATTTCTTTAAACTTTAGTTTTCCACCTAAACTAGAGATGGTAGTATCTACCTTATAGGGTTGCTGAGGTGATTAAATGGGTATTCATATGAAGTGGGGGCTCCTCAAGAGGTAAGTTCTTGGAATCTTGAACTTTACAGTAGCCCTGTGAGCGAGTTAAGGACAGTTCTGTACAATGCTCTGTAAAAAGAAAAAAAATTATAAAACTAGGAGACTCAATGACCTTTTCCTAACATAAACTGTTAACTAGAAGCAGAGCTGACTGTTATACCCAATACTTTATCCAGGGAAGTGCCAAGTCGTATTTTGTGAACACTCTTATAGTCTTTAAACAGAGGAGATTCAGGTGAGACATAGGAAGAACAGTTCTAGTGATTAGTTACTAAGGGAAAGTTGTAAAATCTCTGAGAGTGAAGGGTTTAGAGGATGCTATCATGCAAATAGTGTTCCTGCTGGAAAAATAGTACTTCCACTACTGCACTATTCATCTAATTAAGGGATATAATCAATATTATTTCTAGTTATCAGCTACGATTATTGAGAGATCATGGCAATATGAAATACTGTGAAGCTGTTTAAAAACAATAAGGCAGTTCTGTCTACATGTATTGAGATAGAGAAGGTTATCTAGAGTGTTTACTAAATAAGTGCAAAGCAATGTGTATCATTTAATTACATTTTTAAAAAAATGATATGCAATTTATATGGGACACATGTTATAGGGGATCAAGAAGATTACACTTCAGACTATGGACTGAGTTTATCCCTGAGAGTTTGTTTGAAATGGGGATTATATAAGGGGCTGTTCAAGTTTTTGTACATTTGTGCTACTTAGACTTTTCAAGTGAAAATTTATTCTTTTTAAATCATAGAATTCCAAAAATGGGGAAAAGAGAAAACATGTCTAGTACATCTATTTAGATGTTTATTGAATAAGGACTTGATGAGCCTCATAATCATTCCCTTACAAAATACCATTATTATTATTATTCCTCACATTTGAATTTTGCCTTATAATATATCAAGTCTTTTATATGCATTATGTCATTTGGGTTTCCCCAAAATCTTTGTGCTGAGCAGAGAAGAGCATCTTTCAAGTTAGGATTTTGAAATCAAAAAGTTAAATAATTTGATAGGTGCTGCTAGTGCAATTGATACTTAACTTTTGATACTTGACTTTTCATTTATTCTATTACAGAGATTTTTCAAGTTTGCTCTGCTATCTGTGGTGTTTTGGGATGACTGATCCATCCTTTTAATCCAGTTTGTTATTCTCCCCCTGTATTCTTATGTGTTTGATTACCTTTATACCTATACCACCTAGAGATACTCAATAAATATATACAGAATGAAAGACTATATAAACAGACACCAATCCTTGTGACCCATTTCTTTTTTTAAAAAATATCTTATTTATTTTTGCTTAGAAGAACTGGGGTGCAGATCAGATGTGTGTGGGGGAGGGGGGGAGGTGAGAGGATTCACCAGAGACTGAGCAGGAAGCAGAACAGGCAGAGACACTGAAATACACTGCTGAGGGGAGCAGTGGACGAAACAGGAGAGGTCTGCTGCACCATGTGGGTCAGCACCCTGTCTGGGGGTTGAACTCCACCCATCTCGCTGAAACTTCGTAGTGGTAGTGCTGAGACTTAACCCCTGCCTACCAGGGAGGCCCATTTCTAGGGGTCCCTCTCCCCTGTTACTTAGTAATACTATATTATCTACCCACTTGCCCTCTGCAGCAGGAGACCCAGCGGTCATATTTGCCTGTATTGCCTTTCATCAGAGCAGAACTTTGGACACAGTTCTCTCTCAGCTCCTCTCCATGCATGCCTAGCCAGCCAACACCTATATTTCACTTGCTTACAGTTTCTTGGTGTTTCACTTCAAGCACATCCATGGACTTGGGTTTCTGTTTGCAAAGCCAGACCACAAAAATTAAGTTAATTGAGGCAAAAGAATTCTCCTGTAGGGGAAAAAACTTTTGCAGTCTCATGGGATAATATGGTCTTTCCTTAAGTCTAGTCCTTCTCCATCAATTTTTTTTTACAAAAGTGAAGGAAAAATGGTATGCAGTGGACGAAAAAAAGGATTGTGTGGAAATTTGATTAATTTATAAAGTGAGAGATGAACTAAGAGCTACTTAATGGCCTTCTCTTAAGTGAGTGATAGAGGGAAGAAAAAGCTAAGGCTGAAACCCATTAGTCCATTCTTAAAAAAAAAAAAAAAGTGGAAACTTTGTTTTAGTAAAGTCTGTCATAGCTTATTAAGTATTCGAAATGTGGGCCTCCCTGGTGGCGCAATGGGTTATATCTCAGCCTATGAAGCTATCCACAGTCACTGCAGCAGAGTTTGATCCCCGGCCAGGGAGATTCCCACATGGCGCAGCCTTGCCCGTCGCTCCCCTCAGCAGTGCATTTCAGTCGATCTGCATGTTCTGCTCCCCACTCTTTCTCTAGTGAATCCTCTCACCCCACCCCCACACCTCTGGCCTGCATCCCAGTTCTTGTATGCATAAATAAATAAATCTTAAAAAAAATTGGAAATGTATATGCAAATTTGCCTCTCTGAGTGATCTGCTGGTTAGAACAATATTCCAGGGTAAAGATAGGACAATGAATTAATTAAAAATTAATTGAAGTTTGTGATAAATGTTTAGCATGAAATAAACACAATGATACAATGGGTAAAAGCAGAAACATTTGTTGTTTGGAAAGTTAGGAAAAATCTGAAAGGCAAAAGGGATAAAGCCCTTCCAGGTATCATTTCAATCCAGGCAGCAAAGTGTACATAGCTCCTCCCCTCCTCTGCCAGACCATAATCCTGGTCTCTTCTAAAGAATGGGGTTAAGATGCCTAAGAAAATCCTCTTTCCAAAGCCATGTAATCAACAGTAGGACATTTTAGCTAACTTTGTGGTGTACAGTTGTTGGAATGCTTTCTCTTGCTGAAGAAAGGCAATTTCTTCATTTCCTTACCTCAACCCTTCTAAACTAACACCACTTCAATACCAGCCTCCCACCAGAACAGTAGAAGAGTGCCCTTATGCTGATAGCTGTGCTGTTGTACGTATTGGAGTGTTTTGGGCTTGTGACTTTGTCTAGCAATCTTGAGCTCAGGGAGAAAATAATGAACTTAAATAACAACAGGAAGGATTCAGGTTATGAACAAAGGAAGCCTTTATGATTGCAAAGAATCACTAGAACACATGATTATTGGCAGTGTAGAGTGCCTTTCTTAAATATTTCAGGCAGTGAACTTTCTGGAATTGTTTGGGTACAGTCCTCCCTTGGGGCAGGGAACAATCCCCTGCAGACTTCAGGTGTCCCTTCAGGTCCCAGGAAGCTGTGACGTGAAATGTCTTTTTGTATTCTTCCTTAACATACTGTGTTCAAAAGCTTTTCATTATAAACAACCAAACAAATGCAAAAAACAGCATATATTTGGAATTCCTTTTGATCGTCTTTGCTTGAACGAACTATTTAACTGCATGAGTTTTTCCAGATGTGGGCTTCACTTTATGGAAAATAACAAAGATTCTGTGAATTAAGTAAATTATCCTGCCTTTCTGCTATTTTTTCCTGCATGGTTATGTATTATAAACAGAATGTTGTGGTTAATCATCAGAATTTGTTAGGAAATGCAGTCTCAAAATTGCTATACTTAATAAAAGTCAAATATAAGGAAAAAGAAGCCAGCCGCTTTTCATTTATAACAAGAATGGGGTTAAATATTTAAGATCTCTGTGTTGAGTCAGTGAGAATGAGGTAACTAGCTTTCTTAAGGTCAAATAAAATGTAATCTCAAATGCTATTGTAAGTAAAAAAAAGTTTAAAATAAATTATTAAATTTGTTTCCAAAGGGAGTTGACTATCAATTTTTCTTGGAGAGCTATCTGGTTTTATCAAAGATTCTGCTTCAGATGAACTTTATTTATTTACTAGTAAATTGCTTAATCTCTTTGGCTGGGTACAATATTAATACAGTTAAGTTCACATTTAAAATGTTGACATCTTCCTGACTTAAGTGATGATAATCCTTATATTTAAGTTGAAGTGAGCATTTGCTGTGCTCTCTGTGTGAGTGACCCACACACTGCTCTGACCTGCTCCTTCTTGCTACTGAGTTTGCTCTCCTCCTTTAGCGATCTGCTTCCCTGGGTCTCAGTCTGAAAAACTATATATTGCTGCAGGACTCAGGAGCTTCTCCAGCAACAAATCTTCTACAAGAATCCCCAAGTCTTGAGACAAAGTCTTAAACTCCTTTCTCAAAGGGAGAGGGTGAATTTATTCTGTGTCATTCTTGAAAAACGAGTAGATGATCAGTCAGCCTTTGGATGAGGTTTCACGGTGGTCTTCACAATTGAAGAAAACAGTTGGTCTGTTCCTATTCTACCAGGAACACTATTTAGCGATGCCTTTGATCATGGTCCTGAACATTTACCTTTCCCTGGCATCGGGAGCCAAGTCCTGAGAGAAATCAGGAAGCAGGCCTAATGGGCTCCAGATAGAGACCAGAGGTATAAAATTATCTTCATTTGCTTTTACATATTCTCTGGTGTGTTTGCCTGGAAACCTGTGTTTGGATTTTATGCTAATGCTCATTGAAACAAGGAATAGAAAAAAGATGGAAGAAGTGATGTTCTTTGTAAAAATGATTAAGATAAATGCAGATTTGGCATAAAGATAAGTAGTCTGCAATCTGAAGAGTTGGAGATTTAGGTAGAACAGCTATATTGGAGCTATCACATGGAAAATACATTCATATACCTATTTCCCTGATCTCCTGCTCCAAGGAAAATAAACATTTTGGCATGTGAATCAGTTCCGGAAAAGGAAAAACATCTATAGTCATGTTTTTTTAACATTTAAAATAAAGATAAGTTTATTAAATTCTGTGGAAAAAATGAATATTTTTGTAATTGAGATTAGTAATTCAGTGAATGAAAACTTGAGTGAGAAATGACTATTCTTATATGGTTAAATAATAACTGATTTAAATATTAACATTTGGGCAGTATTATAAAGAAGTATAGGGAGACTTTCCTCATCTTTTTTCTTTGTCTACCCTATAACAGCCAAAGGTGGTACATAGGTTGCTCATTGCTGTAATGGCTTTCTCTCTGAATTTTCACATTTACTCCTTGCCTCTCCCAATAAGGAGAACTTATAATCAAACCATTCATTCATTTCTCCTTAGGGTCTCAATTTTCAACTCTAAAATATTCTCAAGAGTTCCTGCCATCTATAACATTAACAGTATTCATAGTTTAAAAGGAAATTTGAAGTTATGTTGGCCATTATTAGCACTAGCTGCCCCAAATAACATTTACTCAGTGCGTCATTGGATCCAAATAGTTAATCCTGATGAGGCCAGGAAGGCATTAACTGAGAGAAAGCCTGCCAAAGACCTGCCCAGAGTCAGAATGTGAATCCTGTTGGCAAAGCAGTCTAACCTTGCTAAAACTCCTGGCTCTGCCTGTATAGTAACCCTTTTCCCATTCTATTCCCTCTGTCTGCACTTCTCTGACTAACCCACAGCTTGCCTTGATTATGGTATTTTGAGATAATTAAGGAAAGATATATTTTACATAACCAACTATTCATAGAGACTTAACCCTACATATCCATGATTACTTTTTTATATCTTGAGGAAGGATATATAATGAACAGTGATATGCGTAAGTGAGGTGGGAGGAGGTGAAGAGAGACCTTTTAATGTTGGAAATAGAACCTCTGAAAGAGCATGCTCTAAAAGAAAGTATTTAGGAGATGGTAGTTTGAGGCTATGGATAAAGTTATATTTTAGTATAGCACTCAATTACAATGAAAACCTCAAGTTGATTGTTTAAGGTGAATGCAAAAAGTATGATTGTAGTCCAATATATATATATAAACTCAGCCATCATCCAATGAGACATTACCACATCTTATTATTTTTTTTTTTTGGTGGGGTTGGAGTTTTATGATCTTCTTAGGAAGATCACAGTGTCACAGATGGTGCTAGTTTGTCTGAATAACTTGATTTTCTGGACTATGCCTACTATCATGAGCAGATCAGTAGTTATTTTTTTATTCTGAGAAATAGGTAAAGGGAAGTATCCAAGAGCCTATTATCAGTCTATCATGTCTGCAAATCTCAAGCATAAAGGTAAGATCATTCTGGAAAAAAAAAGAAAAAGAATAACAAGTACTCCTCTCTACACCAGACTGAATACTTATGCTTTGCCATTGATCATCACTAGGGATCAACGACCAAAGCATGTTCTCTATGCCCTTATCGCACTGAAATAGAAAAAGACTTCTTTCTTTTCTTTCTTTGTAGCTATAGAAAAATTAGATGACCTTGTTACATTCATGCAATGGGCATTGCTCACAGAAACCCACCCCATATAGGAAACCGGGAAACAAGTCCTTGTTCCAATATGAATTGGGGAAACTACAAGAGTCAACATGACTTATGTATGCCCAGTTGGCAGAAGCATGATCAAATGTACTTTCACATGTTCTATGCCTGTCCTTTTGCTTGTTAGCAAGTTCAGAAATGCCTAGGATAAATCACCCGACTTTTCACTAAAGCTTTCAGCATGGGCTGGACAATTCCTTTGAAAAGTCTCCGTCTCAATTTTTCATATGTAATTTTCGTAAAGTATTAGGTGAATACTTGGGAACTTCCCTGCTTAATTGAAGTAAACATGTTTTATGAAGTGAATCACTAGAGAAGAAAGTTATTTTGACAATAGTGTTGAGGTATGACTTTTCCATTTTTAATAAGGGAAAGCACATCACCCTTTCGCTTTCCTGTTCAGTTCTGGTTATCTGAATGCTATTAACAAAGTAATACTTAACTTTCCAAAATTGCTTACTCTCTAATTTGAAGGGATTTATGCACTCCTGTGTTCATTGTAGCACTATTTACAATAACTAAGTTACTGAAACCACCTAAGTGCCCAAGGAAAGACACAGCACGATGGAACTGAAGGAGATCATGCTAAGTGAACTGAGTCTGAAGGAGAAAGACAAGTACCAGGTGATTTACATGTGGACTATAGGGAAACAAAACAAAGGGTCAGACAAAAGCAAACCAAAACCAAATCAAGATGGGGAGGTGGGAGGAAAGAACAAAATGGGGAGGAGGCACAGTGGGCTTTATTGGAGGACTGTGAGTATCTTGGTGGTGGATGTGGTGTGGTGTGCTTCTGAGGAGGTGTGATCTTATACTTTGAAGTCACATAGAGTGTTGAAAATCAATGTTACCACAATAAGAAAAATTAAAAAATAAAAAAAATTCCTTACCCACTGTTGTTCACTAACCTTGGTTGCTGAGAGTCATTAAATGAATCATTTGGTGACAGCAACTATAGACCTGAACTAAATGATTCCTTTCCTTAGCAGAATTAGGTAATATTTATGATGACCAAGACTGATGAGATATGAGAACACTTTTTCTTTTAAGTTTGCATTTGACTTATATCCTTTGATGATAGCACTCCTCCTGAAGTAGTGAAAACGTGCAAAGTTGGACTTTTTTTAATGCAATAAAATAATAAATTAGATCAGGCTGGGGGCTTATTATAAGCAAAGCACTATGTGCATAGGTTAATTTCTGTGTCAGCTGTTCATAAACTGCTGTTCACATTCCGTTGGATGTCCCAAAGTTCTTCTGCATGTTTCTATCACGAGGTCAAAACTTTTCACAGTAATACTTGCATTTTATTTATACCTTTGCTGCTGTTGGTATTTCTAGTGACTGTGTGAAAGCAATGAGTAAAGCTGCTGGTGGCCTAGCAAATTCAAGTTGGTGACACAAAACTCTGCTAGCCGTCATTATATTCTTGATCTCCACATACTTGCGGTAAAAAGTGATGCTGGTTTCACATAAAGTTGTCCTGATGAGGCAAGAAGTAATGATTAATATTTTTATATCTTAATCTTTGAGTATATTTTTATATTAGTATTTTTGACAAAATGGGAAATAACACATAAAGCACTTCTGCATGTTGAAGTACAGTCTTAAAAAGAAAGCATGTGTGCATTTATTGATTTCAAACTAACCTAGACGTGTTTATAATGAAACAGCATTTTTATTGAAAGAATGACAAATTATAATTATCCAGACTTGGGTTTTTGACAGACATTTTCTCAACTTAAAAAGCCAGCCTGTTCCTTAAAGGAAAACAACTATCAATTTGTTGCAATGATAGAATATACATTTCTAAGTAAAATTACATTTTTGAAAACTTGACAGTTTCCCAGTATTAACATTAGCTATGATTACTGGCTATACCAAACATAAAATTATCAAAATAAAGAGATATCCTTGTGAATGGGAAAAATATTTGTGTACCATACAAAATATGTTAATTCTGTTGACATAATGAGTTTGTTGCTATTTTAAAATAAATTAATAAATACTGTTGAAATTTTAGTTTCCAGTGTGGTAAATATTATTGGGTGCAGCCCACATAAATTTTTTTGAAGTTCTTAATAATTTTTGAAAAGTATAGATGGTCTCAGAATTCAAAAACTTTGAAAAGCCTGGTTTTACTTTAAGAACTGGGTAGAACTAAATCTTACAACAGCTATTATCATCAACCTAAAAGGCAAAACTTGGATGGAGCTGAAATTAAAGGCACTCTATTGATTCATCAAGTTATATGTAACCAGTATTTTCCAATTGGTTAGATAATATCTGTTCACTGGAATGTGAATAATAATAATTCCTTGGGAACAATTGTTGGAATTAGGGAATTTAAAAAAACTCATGGTCAAGATTGCACTTACTTGAAAAGGATATTTAAATATTATTTTAGGTATTTTAAAATCCTAACTTTCTTTAAGTCTATAATAAATGATTAAAATTTAGCTATGAAGTTCTAAGTAGTTGCTAACTCGATATTAAATTTTTAAAGATGAAAGACTATTTTCCCTTAAACCATCATTCTGATTTTTGCTCATGTCTCCTCTGCTCAGATATAAAGATTCTTTCCATGTCCCTAGAGAAAAACAGGTCTAGACTTCTTAGCATACATTCAAGGGCCTTTGTAGTCAGCCCACAACCTCACCAGCCTTGTTTGCTGCTTTTCTTTTCTCCTCATCCCCCCTCTCCCATCACTCCATATACCAGCCATGTTAAACTTCGCCCAAACATACTCTTTTTTCATGTCTTTTGAATTCCTTTTTCCTTTCCTGGAATGCTTTGATTCCTCTTTTCCTCCATCCACCCATTCTCAGTCATCCTTCAAGATCAATAGTAAGTTTATTTCCAAAGAGAAGCCATTTTGTCATTCATTCATTCATTCATTCATTCAACGAATGGGACATGCAAGGCAATGGTACACTGAATCAGACATGGTTGTTACTTTAATGTGTCATATATGGAAGTTTCACAAATGAAAAATGGTAGTTGTCATGAATTCCCCTGAAAAAGAGATCAGAATACCATCAGAGTTTGCAATGAGAGAATTTATCCTGATCAGGGAGGTCAGGTAAGGTTCCCAAAGCAAGTAACACTTGATCTGAGCACTGAATAATGATAGGGATAAACAAGAGAAGAGGAACGGAAGTGCCCTACTTTGGCTAAAAGAGTATCACTGTGTCTGGAGTAGAGTGAGGGAGGGAAAGTATAGTGTTCTTGAATGCAGAGAGGAGCTAAAACCCTAATAGGCAGGACCCTGTGAGCATGTTAATGAGTTTTGTTTTTAACCTAAGAGATATATGAAACCTTTAAAAACTGTTAGGGTGGTAGATTCACAGATGTGTATTTTGAAAGGATCATCATAGCTGCTGAAGAGAAATAGACTAAAGAGAGGCCAAAGGCAATGTAGGGAGTTCAGGGATAAAGTTAATAGAATAGTCTCCCAGCACAATGGTGGTGACTTGGATTATACAAAAGAAAAAGGCAAGAGTGGATTTAAATAATGGTTAAGCAGTGAAAATGAAAGTTTACAGCGATGGAGTAGAACTGTGGGGTAAAGGAGAGGCATAGATCAAGGGTGATACCTGGGATCCTAGCTTGCTTGATTAAATGTATAAAGGTGTCATCCACTGAACTAGGAGGTTCCTGAAGATGGGCCAGACTTAGGAGACAGCTCCCTATGCTGCTCTTCCCCCCAGCTCCCTCCCAACTCAGCAAGAGGATGTGATTGCTGTGATTCTCACTTTGTATCTCTCATTTTGTAATGGATATCTCTCAATTCTTCCCCTTCCTAAAATGGAGTAATCTGCCATTTGTGAGCCCACCAGCCAGTGTGAAAACAGAGTAGATCACATACAACTTTTACCCAACCCTGGCATCTAGGTCTCAGGCAGGTGAACTAGGCTTTGGCAATAACTTACTTCCATAAAGAATTCTGAATTTGGAGCAAGTGGGGAAAAATGAGTTTGTAGTTGAATTTATTACAGCAGTGTTCAGTGGTGGCCATGGGAGTAACCAGGTACAGTGGTGTCTAATAGTCGTAGTGGCAATAGTGCCAGGGACAGCATTCTTATCAGACTGTTCCTGTAACATATGTTTTTCTATGAATCTTGCTTCTTAACTTTTCTTGATGCCTGCCCATTTTCTGAGTCTGCTTCCATAGTTTTTTGATGACAGGCAAATTGCTGCTAATGATGACTAGTATAAATCAGACATGGCTCCAGTTAGCTGACATATATTCAGTATTCTTTACAAGTGAAACATACAATATAGCCCTCATTTGACAAGTAAGATTCTAAAGCACAGTATGGTTAAGTAGTCATCATAGTGGTCCTATAACTAGTAACTGATAAAGACAGAATGGAGATCTTAGTGCCTGCTTCAGAGCCAGGCTTCTTAAGAATGGATTATGTGGCTTGAAACCTAGAACTTTGATTGCTAGGTTAGGGTCTGTGGTCTCTTTCACCCTGGATGTCGCGAATATGTGAAGGGAAAAGATGGAGTATTGCTCTTGGTGCCTGGCACAGTGCTCATGCAGAAGACAGTGAGAACACTTAGGGTGGCAGCAGGGGTGGTTCTCCCTAGATTCATCTGCCTCCCTTCCCTGCAAGCCAGGATACTACTCCTACTTGCCTTTACCCAATTGCTGCATGTTATGTTATGGGGTCTCCAGCAACACCCTCTTTGGTAAATACTTCCTCTGCTCCATAGTACTGTTAACCCAGGGTTGCAGGTGCCAAGCAGGAATGAAAGCTACTATTGTACAACATCCATGCAAGGGATCTGTGTTGAGGTTTTTGTGGGGACAAGGGAATGCTGAAAGCCAGCTGACAACACAACAGAACAGAGTGAAACTCTGTAGTTTCGATTCCACGAGAGTGAGAGCAGGGGAACCCATTTGTTCAGAGCAGCTGAAGCAGCTAGGAAACCACGTAGTGTCCGCATTCCATGTGAAGAAAACTGTGCACACGGAACCAGTAAAACAGCAACTCTGAAAGTGATATGCCCAAGTTAAGTTCTGCTTTCCCTGGGGATTGCCTCTGGCACATGAAGCCTTTCGGTACTGGGCTGGGGAGGGGTTAACAAGTGTGAGTTTGGGATGAAGTCTTTGATTCAGAAGTATCTGATGATTGAAGAGTTGGAAATCAGGGACCTGGGGTTACTCTGTGGCCTCAATCTTACCATCGTGGGATTTTGTATGGCACGGTATCTCTGAAGTCGTGTTATTAGAGAATCAGTGTATAGCTGCAAAGTTTAACTGGTGTTCTTAGAGAACTTGTCACTTAAAAGTCATTAAAACTGGCTGGAGAACCAGATGTCTTTTCTGGTATCAAATCTCTGTGGAGCCCACAGGATTCCTTTACTTCTGTAGGGAGACAAAAGGTGTACTGAACAGTTTTCAGCACTGTTCTTCCTGTTTCTAAAGCTAAGATGGGCTCTGAGAGAACAGAACTTCAGCTGTGGTTGTTGGTGCTTGTATTCTTTTACCTCTCCTGGTTCCTGCAGGAGGTACGGGCCTCACTATTTTAATGTCTGTGGTGCTCTCTACTGGCAGTCAAAATCCTTTTGTTTTCTGGAAAAGGCCGTCTCTGTAATCTTTGCAGGCCACTCACCCTGACTCCGTGTACCGCAGAAGACAGTGCAGAAGTGATTTGGTCAGCACCAAGTATCTAGACCTTCTCACTCACTGAAGCCCTTCTCATGGACCACTTGTCTGTTTGAGAGTCAGTTGACCTTCCTATAAAAATTCAGTCATATTGAAAACTACCCCTTCACTATGTCTGGTCTCTCAGTGCTTACTTCTGGACTTATAATGCTCTGTCAACTCTACCAAAGCTGCAGTTCATCTCCTATAGACAGAGGGCAAATGAGTATTCAATTTCTTTGTTTTTATTTTGTTTTTGCAAATGTTAGAGCCAGAGGCACCAGTACCATCCATCCATACTCATTCAAAGAGGTGAGGGCAGGACTTGGTTTATCTCTCATTTAATTTTCATCAGCAAATATCTCAGCCTAAATATACATTAAATTTAGGTAAAGATAGGGTGCTTGCTAGGCCTCCTTGGTGGCACAGTGAGTTAAGCACAGCACTATGAAGCTATCTAGAGCCACTGCAGCATGAGTTCACTCCCTGGCCAGGGAGATTCCCACATGGCACAGCAGACCTCTCCTGCTGTACCTGCTGCTCCCCTCAGCAGTGTACTTAAGTTGGTCTGCCTGTTCTGCTCCCTACTCTATCTCTGGGGAATCCTCTCACCACCCCACACCTCTGGTCTACACCCCAGCTTGTATGCATAAATAAATAAATCTTAAAAAAAAAAGATAGGGTGTTTGCTACACAATTGTTGCTTTAAGACATATCCCCAAGCCCAACCTTCTAGCCAGACCACTGCCACCCATTCCCTTTGCTGCAGAAATCCTTAGTGCTGCCATGGCCCCTGGATCAGAGGTCAGAACCAGTTTCGAAAGCTCAGAGTCTATTGTCACTTGTTTTCAATGGACTTTGTTAATGCCTGCCAATCCCATGTTGCCTTTAGAATGGCCGTCTCTTCTAAAATTCTATAACAGTAATGGGAACTGATAGAATAATAGCAAGAAGTTATAGTTAATTTTTTTTTCAAAAAAATAAGAGGTATGTTGGAAAGGCTAAGGACGAGTTATCCCAAAAGAAAATGTATTCACGGTCCTACTTTTAAATGAAAGATTAAGACAGAGATGTGAGAAAAGCAAGGTACAGAATACTATCTGTAAAAAGAGGGGGGGGGAAGAATGTGTGTATACATGTATGTATCTTGCATAGGAATAAAATACCTGAAAGTATACACAAACTAATAGTTTGTTTGGAATAAGGAATATCTCATCCTTAGCCTTTCCAATGTACCTCTTCTTTTTTTGAAAAAAAATTAACTATAATTTCTTGCTACTATTCTGTCATTTCTCATTACTGTATAGAAATTTAGAAGTAAATTTACAAGTAAATAGTAAATACTGATTGGTACCCACTTAGTTCCAGGTACTATTCTAAACATTTTACATGTATCAGTTCACATAATTACAGCAATCTAGAGAATCAGTAATAGCACATATTTAATAGCGTAGACTCAGTACCAGATCTTGGGTTCAAAGTCTACATCTTTTACTAAACTTGGACAAGTTTGTATCCTCTCTATGCCTCTGAGAGTTATTTTGATTATCAGATAAGTTAATGTGTGTGATGTTCTTAGAAGAATACTTGATACCTAAAACAAAAACTCAATCTCACTCAGTAGTTAAAATATTGAGCATTTATTATATACCAAGCACTGTTTTAGGTTCAGGAGATGTAGCAGTGAACAAAGTAAAACAAAAAATCCTTGCCTTCATGGAGTTCTTACAACTTCGGAGACGTAGAGAGAATATTAATTGGGATGAGAAACTACAGAGGCAAAATGAAGGACGTGAATAATTGTTGACAAAAGAGAATACGTTCAAATCAGTAGAGTCTCCTTGTTCCTCTGCATTTTCTTTGCTCCTTTGTCAAAGATTAGCTGTTCATAGATATGTGGCTTTAATTCTGGGTATTCTATTCGGTTCCATTGGTCTTTCTGTCTGCTTTTGTTCCAGTACCATGCTGTCTTAATTATTATGGCTCTGTAGTATAACTTGAAATCAGGGAGTGAAATTCCTCCGTTTTCTTTCTTTTTAGTTAGGAGGGCTTTAGCTATGCGAGGTTTTTTGTGGTTCCATATGAATTTCATCAGTAGTCGATCTATTTCTTTGAAGAATGTCATTGAGATTTTTATTGGGATAGCATTAAATCTGTAAATTGCTTTTGGTAGGA
>PVIJ01015600.1:0-35842 GCA_004024925.1 Scalopus aquaticus
AAAGGAACTCTTCTACACTGCTGGTGGGAATGTGAACTGGTCCAACCACTATGGAAAGCTGTATGGCGATTCCTCAAACTGCTAAACATGGAGCTTCCATACGACCCAGCAATCCCACTTTTGGGAATTTACCCAAAGGATACAAAAACACTAATCCGAAAGGATACATGCACCCGTATGTTCATTGCGGCACTGTTCAATAGCAAAGGTATGGAAGCAACCCAGATGTCCAAAAACAGATGATTGGATCAAGAAGATGTGGTACATATACACAATGGAATACTATTCAGCATGGAAAGAAGATAAACACATGCAATTTGCAGCGACATGGATGGAATTAGAGGGGATCATACTCAGTGAAATAAGCCAGAAAAAAAGAGAAAAATATCGAATGGTTTCACTTATAACAGGACTATAAGGACACCAAATAGGAGAGAGTCAATCAACGGGGGGGCCGGGTGGGGGAGGCGGAGGGAGGGAAGGAAAAGGGCACAGGATGGAATAGAGAAGAGCACAGGGGACCATGGAGATGGATCGCAGGTGAGTTGGTGGTGGGCTACCCAAGGGGAATACAAAATGTAAAAGACATAAATAATAAAAATATATATTTAAAAAAAAACAAGAAAAAAAAAATAAAAGCTGAAATCCCTACAATCACCTATAAGGTCACACAATTTAGCCCCAACCCCACCATTCATTCATTTCACTTTCTGTGCTGAAGCCATATTGGCCTCTAACTTTTCCCAAAGTGCCCTAAGAATGCTTTCATTTAAGTCATTAACCAACTTTTCTCTACCGTGTATTTGGATAGATTCCTTCCTCCCTAGTTTTTCTCACATCTCTGCTCAAACACCAACTGATCAGTCTATAGAAAGCATCCTCCATTCCTTGATTTTTTCCCAATGCGTATTTCTCTTCTGACATTACATATATATTTGTTTGTTTGTTTATTAGGAATAAGGCAGGGAGTTGTCTGTTTGGGCACTGATACATCCCCAGTAGCTGACCACTAGATATTTAGGGAAAAAAACACAGAAAAATTACTGAAAGATAATTTTACTTCCCATTTTCGTTTTGATTCCCAAAGTTATTTTCCAGAGAAATAGAAAAAAAAAAAGCCAGAACTTGTATGGAACCACAAAAACCCTAACTAGCAAAAACAATACTGAGAAAGTAGGTCAAAACTGGAGAAACCACATTTATGATTTAAATAAATTATAAAATTATATACTCAAACAGTATAGTCCTGGCATAAAAAGAGACAAATCAAGAGACCAGAAAGAGATGCCCACTTATATACTCAACTATTATTTCACAAGGGAGTTAAGGTGACTCAATGGGGAAAGGATAGTCTCTTCAACAGACTGTGCATAGAATACTGGAAACCACACACATGTAAGAATAGTGGAGTCTTATTTTACACCACTCACAAACATTAACTTGAAATGGATTAAATACTTAAACATAATACCTGAAACCATACAATTCCTAGAATATAGGGAAAAGGTTTATTGATACTGGTCTTAGCTACAACTTTTCAGATATGACAACAAAGTACAAGCAACAAATGTAAAAATATTAATAAGTTGGACTAAATCTAACTAAAAAGCTTTTGCACAGCAGAAGAAAAAATAATTAACAAAATGAAAAGGCAAGTGTAGAATGGGAAATGATATTTACAAAACATGTGTTTGATAAGGTGTTAACATCTAAAATACAGCATTCATAAACCTCAACGGGAGAAAAAATAATGCATTCTGAAATGGGCAGAAGGACCGAAATAGACATTTTCCTAAAGAAAACATACAAATGGCCAACAGGTACATAAAAAGATGATCAACATCACTCACATTCAGGGAATGCATATGAAAACCGCAACTATGTATCATCTCACAGATGTTGCGATGGGGTCTTCAAAAAGCCAAGAGATAACAAGTATTGGCAAGAAAATGGAGAAAACGGAACCCTATGCACTGAAGGTGGGTATCGCCACGATGGAAAATAGTGTGGGGGTTCCTCAAATAAGCAAAAACAGAACTACCATATGATTCCACAATCCCTCTTCTGCTTATATCCTATCAAGGTAATGAAAAGAAGATCTCAAAAAGAAGTCTTCCTTCCCATATTCACTGCAGCATTATTCATCACAGCCATGATTTGGAAACAACCTAAGTATCCATCAGTGAATGAATGGAGAAAGATGATGTGATAAACGCACATACATATAAATATAACAACATATTATATAATTATTATTAAAATGTTATTAATACATCATAATATGTTATATAAATTATGGTCCAAGGTTACAAAATATCAGTTATCAGATGTCCAAATTTTGGGGATCTAATATATAGTTAACAGTGCTGCATTAATATACTGAAAGCTGCTAAGAAATTAGTAGATAGTCAATGTGTTCACCACAAAAAAGAAATGGGTAATGATGTGACATGATGGAGGTGTTACCTAATACTATGGTGGTAATAATTTTACAATATATAAGTGTATCAAATGAACAGGTTGACACTTACCAGGCAGGGGAGATACCATGGGAAAAAGTGGTTTTCCCAGGGCCAGGCGTCCCCATTGCACTCCTGATGGGCTGACAGCCGCAATTTCCTCAAATATTGGAAACTCAACTGCATAATTTGTGGTAGTAGAGGACTGTGCTTGTGCTCTCCCCTGGGAAGACAACGACAACAAATTAACAGGTGGTATACCTTAAACTTACACATGTTGTATGTCAATTGTATCTAAATAAAATTGGGGGATAAAAAGATATAGTGTTGGGCCTCCCTGGTGGCACAAGGGGTTAAGTCTCAGCATTATGAGGGTACAGGCAGCCACTGCAGCATGAGTTCAATCCCCAGCCAGGGAGCTGATGCCCAAGGCACAGCAGACCTCTCCTGTCTCCCCGCTGCTCCCCTCAGTAATGGATTTCAGAGGATCCACCTGTTCTGCTCCCCACTCTGTCTCTGGTGAATCCTCTCACCCCCCACACCTCTGGCCTAGCTACACCCCAGCTCTTGTATGCATAAATAAATAAATCTTTCAATAAAGAGAGAATGAAAGGTCAGTGAATATTAAGTAAGAAAACTAAACACACAAGCTAGAAAAGTGACAGCAAAACTATGGGCATGGAAAAATATCAATGGAAAAGAGACATTCTTAAAATATCATAAGGATAAAACAGTTTAACTCAAAGACCTAAGACTTAGAATGACTGTTAATTTTAATCCGCAGAAAGAGGACAGTGTAGTATTTCAAATTGCTAAAAAAAATAACAACTATCAACCTAGAATTGTATACCTAATAAAAATAATAGAAACACAAACACCAAAATTACTTCAGAAAACGATAGACAATATTCACTACCATCGCCAGAGTAATTTTAAAAAGAAAAAATACCACAAGAAAAATAAGCCATGAAAGAAGGTCTGAAAATCAACAAGAAATGTTGAGGAAAAAAAGATAAACCTGCATAAGCCTATATAAACCTTGACTGCACAATAATATCTAACTTTTTTTTTTTTTAAATCCATCCATCTATACATACAAGCTGGGGCACAGACCAGAGGTGTGGGGCGGCGAGAAGGCTCACCAGAAACAGAGCGGGGAGCAGAACAGGCAGATCAGAAACACACTGCTGAGGGGAGCAGCGGGCAAGGCAGGAGAGGTCCACCGCACCATGTGGAATTCTCCCTAGCTGGGCGTTGAACCCGCATCACGCGCTGCCTACAGCTGCACAGCGCAGCACTCAACCGCTGCGCCACCAGGGAGGCCCCCTATCTAACTTATTTTTAAAGCAAGAACTAAGATACTGCAATAAAAACTATTTATGTGATGAGAAGGATGATGAGAATGACCATAGCTTAAGATGCCTGTATTCAGGAAGAGAATAGGCAATTAACTTTGGATGAAATTAAACATGTAGGGTATTTAATTTTCAAGTATACACTGCCATAAAGGAAATTTATTGTGCAACTTCCAAATACTAGAGAGGAAAAAACATGGTGTGAGGGGAAAATATCCCCAATAAACCCTTAATTTAAAAAGGCACAAAGGATTGGGGTAAGTATGATAAACACATAAAATGTATAAAATAAGATGAAAAGACAAAGGCAAGTACATTAATACTTACAATGAATGATAACAGACTACACTTCCAGCTACAAAACAAAAGCTATCTGGTTAGGGGACTCCTTGGTGGCATAGGGGTTAAGTCTCAGCCTATGAAACTATCCGCAAGTTTGATCCCAGCCAGGGAGCTTCCCACATGGCACAGCAGACCTCTCCTGCCTCACCTGCTGCTCCCCTCAGCAGTGTATTTCAGTAGATCGGCCTGTTCTGCTTCCCATTCTGTCTCTGGTGAATCCTCTCACCCCCCACACCTCTGGCTTACACCCCAGCTCTTGTATGCAAAAATACATAAGTCTTAAAAAAAAAAAACTGCCAGGTCAGATATGTTTAAAAGATGTTTCTGATTTTTAAAAGAGACATACCTAAAACATAAAGTTACAAAAAATGTTAGGAATAAAGGAATGGAAAAAGTCACTCTAGGCAAATGCTAATCAAATACATTGATATTCTGTAGACACAAATTTGAAGATTTCTGCAACAGCTAGTATCATATAGAACAGAGAGAGTGCATGTAGCCACATGGTAAAATGAATAAAATTGTGGACAAATATTTCATCACAGCAGAACACAAATAGCAAAAAAAAAAAAAAAAAAAACATTGAAAAATGCTTATTTTCATCAGTTAAAAAGGAAATGCCAAATACAATAAAATAGTCTAGGATAACCATTTCACACCCCTGACACTGGTAAAAAAGAAAATCTAATAGTCTTGGATAGTCAATAAAGAATGACAGCTGTAAATGGATCCAGCACATTGGAAATAAATTGGCATTAGCTACCAAATTTTAGAAACCCTAATATTTAGAAACCCTGGTGATATAGGACTAGAGAAACTTGCACATGTACAATGGAAGATCTCTATAAGGATGCTTCTAAGCAAAGTAAGTCAGATAGAGAAAGGCAAATACCAGATTGTTTCATTCATTTGTAGAACACAGAGAAACAAAACAAAGGAACAGACAAAACTGAAACAAAATAACCCCTAGAAATCTGACTACAGACTGAGGCTCGAGTATTTAAAAATCAGAAGGAGTATTTAAAAATCAGAAGGAGAATGAGCAAGAAAAAAGGAAAAAGAGAGAATGTATTTCCAATGCTCCCAACGGCCAGAAAAAGATATTGGGCAATCAGGCATTTTACCAATAACTTAGAGTTGCAAAACAATTCAGCAAAGTCAAACTAATCAATGAAATTTCTATCTTTACTTCTATATCTATGCTGGAATAGTATATGATACAAATCTATACCTAGGTCTAGAGACCTACTTTTATTAACTGTAAGTAAAAGTTCTACTAACAACAAAAAAAGGATGTGAGGCATTCTCACAGTGGTGAGATGTTATTTCATTGTGGTTTTTATTTGCATTTCTCTGATTATGTGCACTTTTTTTCATGTGCCTGTGATCCATCCTTATTTCTTCTTGGTGATGTGTCTATTTAGCTCTTCTGCCCATTATTTGATTGGAATATTTGTTTTTTTTTTCCTTTTTGTTAAGTTGTATAAGTTCTTTGTATATCTTGGCTATCAGCCCTCTGTGAATTGCAAATACGAAATATAAATATTTTCTGCCATTCAGAAGGGTGTCTTTGTTTCACTGATAGTTTCTTTTGCTGCATGGAAGATATTTAGTTTGAATGTAGTATCGTTTATTTATATTTCCTTTTTTCTTTTGCCATTAGAGACAAATCTATAAAGATACCACTGAAGCTAATGTTCTGGAGTGTTTTGCCCATGTTTTCTTCAAGCCATGTATTTTATGGTTTCAAGTCTTACATCCATGCCTTTAATGCATCTGAGTAAATTTTTGTGTATAGTGTGAGATGGTGATCTTTTTTCATGTGGCTGTGCAGTTCTTTCAACACCATTTGTTAAAGAGAATCTCCATTATTCACCATTGTGTAGACTTGACTCCTTTGTTGTAGATTAACTGTCTACAGATGTGACAGTTTATTTCTGGGCTCGCAATTCTATTCCATTAATCTCTGTGTCTAGTACCATACTGTTTTGATTACTACAGCTTTGTAGTATAGTTTGGAATCTGAGCATGTGATACCACCACTTTTGCTCTTTTTTGCCAGGATTGTTTGGGCTAGACAGGGTTTTCCGTGATTACACATGAATTGCAGTAATACTTGTTCTATTTCTTTGAGGAATGCCACTGCAGCCTTGCTAGGGATTGCACTGAATCTGTATATTGCTTTGAGTAGGATGGCCATTTTAACAATGCTAATTCTTCCAATCCATATAAAAAGGCTACAAACAACAAGTGCTGATGAAGATGTGGAGAAAAAGGAATGCTCAAACAATGTTGCTAGGAATCTAGATTGGACAAATCTCTTTGGAAAATAGTACAGAGATTTTTGCAAAATATTAAAAATAGGACAACCATATGATTGAGCAATTCTGTGCCTAGGTATCTACCCAAAGAATGCAAAAGCATGAATTCCAAGGGATATATGAACTCTTATGTTCATTGTAGCCCTATTTACAATAGCTAGGTTATGGAAACAGTCTAAGTGCCTGAGAACAGATGAGTAGATTAGAAAGATGCAGTATATATATACAATGGAATGCTACTCACATATAAAAAAGATGAATTCTTCCTGTTTTTGACAACATGGATGGAACTGCAAGGGATAATACCAAGCGAAACAAGTCAGAAGGAGAAAGGTATATACCAGATGGTTTCATGTATATGTAAAATACAGATAGCAAAACAAAGGACAGACAAAACCAAGGCAATACTAAACTCTAGAAATCTAACTGTGGAACTGAGGTTACAAGACTGGGATGGAGAGAGAGGGGAAAGCATAAACAGGAAGGGGAACAACGGATGATGGTGCCTTTGTGGTAGATGTCATGTGGTTACGTCCATTTGAAGTAGTGTTATCCTTTGAATAATACATGGTGTTATAAATCAATGTTACAGCAATAAAAATAAGTAAAAAACAAAAAAGGATGCTTTAGCACATTGATTTTACTAGCAACAAACTTGAAAAGCCTCCAATTTCTTTGAATAGTAGAATGAATATACTGAAGTACAGTATTTCTTACAATGGAATACTGTACAACAGAAAGAAAATAAACTACGGTGCAAAAATCATGTTAATTTCAAAACATAGAATTGACTGGAAGTAGTAATTCATGGGGAAATATGTCACATGATTTCATTCATGTGAAGGCACAGTAAGCAAACTGATATGTTTGTGGAAATCCTGAACAGGAAAAACAGGGTGTAATTAACACAAATTTCAGAATAGTGGTCACCTCTGGAGTTTGGGAATGGGATCATGGGATGCACATAGGCATCTTCAAAAGTTCTGTAATGCTCTATTTCTTAAGCTGGGTTATGTTTGTGTTCTTATATCTATCCATCCATCCACCCATCCGTCCATCCACCCACCCACCCACCCACCCACCCACCCATTTATCTATCTACATGTATACACACATTAGATATATTTTTGTATATATGCTGTAGAGTATTTCATAAGAAAAACAAAGTATTTGATTGGGAGCTTTTAAGCAAATGGTAAAACTAATATAGGAAAATAATATAGAAAATAACATAGAAAAGACCATGTGGAAAAAGACACACACTTGTGAAAATTATTTATTTATTTATATGTACTTTTGAAGAAAGACATATTCAAGTATGCATTCTTAAAGCTGGAGAAAGTTTCAGGCTCAACTGAAAAGCAGGTCAAAGCATTACCATTTAGATGGGTAGTAATTAAAAATGACTCCCTTTCTCCTTTCATGTTTCTCCTTTCCCAGATACTAGACATATTAGGTATAGTCTACATTAGGTATAGTCTACATTGTGTTCCCAGGGGAAAGGAAATACTTAAAAGAGTTGTAAGTTGACTGAGGCCCTAGGAGATATAACTTGTTTAGGGGAGGAGTATGGAGCTAGATAAAGATGGCTTTGCTCAGGTTGGCATTAATAATGTGTCACCAGTGCTTACTGCAATACTTGGCACTCAGTTATGCTCAATAAATATTTAGGGGAATGAGTAAATGAATGGAGACTTTCACAATGAGGAGTTCTGGCAACATGTCTTCTTTGTTAGTGCTGTCTTGTTCTGTTTCCCTTTTGGGGGCTAGTCTCACTGTGACTGAGAAACTATAACATTTTCCCCTTTCCTTTTCAGTAGCTGGTAGGGATGGGAGGAAATGAAGGGATCCAAGACAAACTGTGAATGGGCCTGATTTCCAATGTTCCTCACAGAGTGCTGACGGACGCCTGACATGAGAGCGAGATTGGAGAAGCTGCCAGCTCTGTCTAGGAGCCAGCCTCCTTTTCTGAGGCTATCTCCATAGATGGTGGCAGATGTGACTCCAAGGCATGCATGCTCTGAGCTCTTGCTTTCTGCCTCTTTATTCTTCCCGTCTCCAGCTCATATCTCCTTCTGCCCCAGAACTGATCATTCTCTTTGTTTAAGCTTTTTATTAAATAGCCTATTATACACCTTAGTTCATTTCTTCTTGTACCCATTGGACCATTATTTCTCCTGTTGGCCAGGAGGACATGCAAGGCATGGGGCATGACTAAAGCAACACAGCTTGATTATAAATCTCATGCTTTAGACAGTCAGGTGTCAGGGCCAGAATGTGGGTTTCTCCTTTCAATGGAGGTGAGAGGAGAGAATGGAATTGCAGGTATGAGAGCCATGGCAGGAGAGGCATTTAGGAAGTTTTCTTCCTCTTTTTGACCAAATAGTAGTTGACAGGGTGCAAATGGAACTGTAACCAAGGGAGGCATTATGCTTCCAGAAAAATCTCAAGGAAAAGTACCGCAAGCTAAGTGGTAGCTATTGGATCAGGATATAAAGAAAGGATGGAGAGATTAAATCAGTTAGTGTGGAAGTTGGAGATAAATTTTTTTTCCCAAATCTGGCGGCACCAAAGCAATTTTAGAAGACAAGGATTGTTTCTTATGTAGATATGGCGACATTCTTGGAAAGTACGTAGACAAAAATAAGTCGGGATTGAAATGGCACCAAGTGTAACTGCCCATTCCACTGAAGTTCCAAAATCTTCCATCATGTGAATAATTTTTCAATCTCTTTAATAATAAACTAATGGTATCCAAACTGAAAAAACAAAACAAGAAAAACACCCTGACTCACAAAGGACTTTAGAAAGTTACATTTTTCCTCCCATTGTGTAATTTCTCCTTAGATTTAGTTTCTTCTCATTTTTTGAATTTTAATATATTTTTTCTTTTACAGAAACATAATGCAAGTTTGTAATGCATGAAATACAGAGAGATACAAAAAGAGAGAAAAACATCATCCAGAGATAACAGTTGTTTCATGTGTTTTTTTTTTTTTTTTTTTTTTTTTTTTTTTTTTTTTTTTTTTTTTTTTTTTTTTTTTTTTTTAGAATACTCTTCCAGTCTCTGATTGCTTTTGATTTAATTTATTTCCTGCTGGAAATTAAGGGGACCAATCACTTAAAATTCTTCCTTTCAAGGTTATAACAAGTATAGAGAAGAAACCCAAAGAATAAAATGTGGAATCAATAACATTAGAGGCTAAATGATTTCTAACAGAGGGGCTCCTTTGTGAGTCAGGAATGGAGAAGGTGGTTGAGATCTGATGTCTAAAATGGATCCTTCTGTAACTTGCCTGCCACACCCATGCCCTGAGGTCTACTGTGGAGATAATTACATCTGATTATACTTATCTAGCTAGCTGCATAGAAAATGGTGCCTCTTTCACAAGTACAGAATGGGAAGCAGAGGAACAGGGGTGACTAGCAGGACTTTGGGCTCATCTCTAAGAGACTGACCCTCAGCTAATCTCACAGTTCTTAGTACTCGGTAGCCAGAAAACCAAAGAGGAACCCAAGCTCTCCTTTCAAATCTGGAAGGCAGAACAAAGTGACTACTTCCAAAGTTTGGTACAATGTAGCCTCACCTACTAGTAGAAGCTGTAGTTTGCATCAGGAAATACGAAATCAGGAAAACAGAAACCATACCAATCATTTTAATGGAGAGAATTTAATTTAGAGAATTAGGGAAGTATAATGAAATCAAAACAAAAAGAATAAACAAAGTAACCTTAGAGTAATAGTAAGAAGTAGATATCAGTATTGGGGAACAAACAGAAGAGGCTGGGATTATCCCAACCTAAGAGCATAAAGGAATGGTCCTATGGCCAGGTGGTATTAAGGTATCAGGAGTTGGAGCTTCCATTTAAATCTCCAAGGACAGTCTGGCTAGAGCTGATCTTCCTAATGGTGCTCAATGAAACTGATTCTGAATGTGTGTGGGAAAATCTAGAAGACAGAATTAACTGCCATTGCATGAGTGAGGAGCAATTCTAGAGGGAGGTTGATGTGAAAAGTAAGGAATACATAAAGAACAAGTCCTTTCCCCTTCTCCAGAGAAACACCATTTCTAGAACCAAATGGGAGGAGATGTGGCAACAGAGAGAAGGGCCTGGCAAGGCTTAGACCCCAGAATCATTGTGCATCCATGTGCACTGGATGGTTTGGTCACTAAGAATCACTGAAAAATTGGGATGTAGCCAAAATGGAAGGCAGGGTCAGTGTTACAGCTATTCTGCAGAAACAGAGCCCACCCCAAAAGTCAACTTAGAGGGAAAGACTGATGGCACGATACACACACCAAGAAGGTAAGAACAGGCTTATTGCTCATATAATCAAGATTTTTATTTATTTATTTTTTTTTTGGAAGAGCACAGCCAGTTCCCTAGGTGATCTGGAAATGAGCTTGAGAGTGCAGGAAAAGGCAACTCGCTTGGAGTTACACTGTGGTCAAGGCTGTCTTAGAAGAGGGTTCCCCTAGGTGAACAGGAGATTGCCTGGTTTAAATACACTGCTGGTTCCACATTAGGGATCACTGAGCTTTCTCATTAGCTTGATAAGATGTGAGGCACAAAGGGAAGGAACAAGACAGAAATTTAAATGCTCCCAGCAAACACCAAAAAGTGGAGTCAAAATCCTTACTACACTCAGAAAACAGAATAGTCAATTTTCCTCCTGAAAAGGCAGAACATGTTGGTTTTCTTCAAGTTGAGAATGTTTATGGGTAGATAGTGGAATGAGAGAAGGGGAGGAGTTCCTCTCACAAAACTCAACTGGTGTCTACACTGGACACTGCATCTAAGTATTTAATCTCCTTCACATTACCTTCTGAACATTTTCTCAGTTTACACATGATTCATATATAACAGTGCTTTTTTAAAAAATAGCTGACAGGGGCCTCCCTGGTGGCACAAGGGGTTAAGTCTCAGCTTATGAAGCTACCTGCAGCCACTGCAGCAAGAGTTTGATCCTGGGCCAAGGAGATTCCCACATGGCACAGCAGACCTCTCCTGTCTTGCCTGCTACTCCCCTCAGTAGTGTACTTCAGTAGATCTGTCTGTTCTCTTCCCCACCCTGTCTTTGGTGAATGCTCTCACCCCCCAGCACCTCTGTCCTACACCCCAGTTCTTGTATGCATAAATAAATAAATCTTTTTTATTTTTTTATTTTTTAAACATTTATTTTTTATTTATACATACAAGTTGGGGTACAGGCCAGAGGTGTGGGGTGGCGAGAGGGTTCACCGGAGACAGAGCGGGGAGCAGAACAGGCAGATCAGAAATACACTGCTGAGGGGAGCAGCGGGCGAGGCAGGAGAGGTCTGCCACGCCATGTGGGATTCTCCCCGGCCGGACGTTGAACTCGCGTCGCCGCTGCCAACAGCTCCACAGCGCAGGGCTTAACTGCTGCACCACCGGGGAGGCCCCAAATAAATAAATCTTTTTAAAAAATAAAATAAAACACCTGACAGTCCTTTTTTTTAATAGCTGAGTGCTAGTCCATCTTTGAATATTTGAATAAAGTATGCTTTATATTATAGCTATTCCTAGTTGATGGACATTTAGGTTGTTTCTGGATTTTATTATAATTTTGATATATAATACTTGGAAATCACTCATCTGGTCCCAAGTAATCACTGAACACTTGTTAGATGCTAGGCATGGTATTAAAAGGAAAATACAAGAGCAGCCTCTACTGTCAAGACAGAGATGGCCCTGTCCAGATAGGACTATACTGTTATACCCAGGGCACATGGAGACAATCAGGGCAGGCTCAAGCTAACTTTTTTCCTTTTTCTTTTTTTAATTAAATGATAAGTCATGAATACACAGCCATTCAAAAACAGTAAACATTATCCAAAAAAAAGAAGAAAGATAAATATGAGCTCATGCTCACTGCTCTGACTACCCAGCCTTCTAGACTTTCCTTTTCTTCGTAAAGGGGTGTTGTCACTTTTTTGTGAAATGAAGTACAAACACACACACACACATGCACACAGGCAATACACAGTATGTAAATATATATTCATATGATTTGGAAATTCTATGGATATGAGTGGAAATATTTTTCCATTAATATAATTATTATACTTTTCAGTTAATATTATACTTAGAATTGTTTTATTTTTGTAAAGGTTGCACTGTTCTTTTTGAAAGAATCCCTAAGAATTTTTTTTTAAAGATTTATTTTTTATTTATACATACAAGTTGGGGTACAGGCCAGAGGCATGGGGCGCCGAGAGGGCTCACCAGAGACAGAGCGGGGAGTAGAACAGGCAGATCAGAAATACACTGAGGGCAGCAGCGGGCAAGGCAGGAGAGGTCTGCCGTGCCATGTGGGATTCTCCCTGGCCGGGCGTCGAACTCGCGTCGCCGCTGTGGACAGCTCCACAGCACAGCGCTTAACCGCTGCACCACCGAGGAGGCCCAGAAAGAATCCCTACGAATTAATTAATCTTTCCCTCACCACTTAACATTCAGTTTTCCCGTTTTAAATGATTACAAGAAATGCTACAATATAGGAACATTCTTATACATGTATCTGTATGTGAATATGAAAATAAATGTTAGCATAGTATCCTTAAAATTAAATTGTTGTATAAAAGGAGAGATGAGAGACCATTGAAATTTTTTAATAAATTCTTTCTCCCTCAAAATACTACTGATTTAAATTCTTAGCAATTGTTCCTCTTTCAAAATTTTCTTGCCAATTGGTTTTTTTTCAGTGTTGACATTCCAGTGGAAAGATCTCTTTGTCCTATTATATTTTTAGCTCTTTAACTACATTAACAGTTTAATGTGAAAGATCAGATTTATGTTATCTGTTTGTAAGATTTGATGCTTCAGTTGCAGAATAACACAATTTCATATACTGATCATTCTGTTAAAGCAGGCAGAAAACTTTAAATTTTTTAAATAACCCTTTGTTTCTAGAAAGAACAAGTTAATGGTGAACAACGTTTCAATGAAATTATTTGTAAAATCTGAGGGCAATTTTTAAACAATTTATTAAATATACCACACAAACTCATTACAAGTATTTTTATATTTTCCATGAAGATAGGTCTACAAGGAAATTCAATAGACTTTTAAGTGCCTTTCTTTGAATAGCTCCCTAAATGGACTGAGATGAAAAAGGTTGGGTTTGTCTATCACCTGAATGCCTCTTCCTTTTTTGAACATTCCTTCTTTATTTTCTTCCCTGAGATACTGCAAGTTTTTTCCAGATCAAGTTTCTCATGAGTTGTCAGAATAGTCATGATGTATTTTTCCTGTTTCTCAAGCAAAAAAAAAATGTGTAATGACTTTTCTGACAAACCAATGCTGTCTATCACAAACTCGCACAAAAGGGCCTCCCAGGTGGCGCAGCGGTTGGGCGCTGCGCTGTGAAGCTGTTGGCCGCGGGCGATGCTGGTTCGACGCCCAGCCTGGGAGAACCCCACATGGTGTGGCAGACCTCTCCTGCCTCGCCCGCTGCTCTCCTCAGCAGTGTAGCTCTGATCTGCCTATTCTGCTCCCCACTCTGTCTCTGGTGAACCCTCTCGCCGCCCCGCGCCTCTAGCCTGTACCCCAGCTTGTATACATAAATAAATTTAAAAATTCTTAAAAAAAAAAAAAAAAAAACTCGCACAGAAGCTTGACTTCCTTCATAGGACAAAATACTGGTACAGTAATTTGCTTTATTTTCACTGCCTCTGGTAGACTGTAAGCCTAAACTCCCAGGTCTGATTCGTTCAACATTATCCATAGCACCTGGCACAAGTGCGTTCAAAGTTCTCAAATCTGTGATGAGTCACTTGTTTTTGTGAACAGAAGCACAACTCTCTGTTCTACAAAACTGTTGAGGACTGAACTGTTGTTGATATTTAAAAGTACAGTAAAATGATGTGGTGAGAAGTATGATTTCAAGAACGCTCATTTTTACATTTATTTGACTCAGTTGTCATTTGGATCTTCTGCCTGAACCTCCTGTTTGTCCTCCAACCTGAAAAGGCAAAGGTTTAGCCAAATACTCAACAGTCATCCAGCGACCCATTTCTTGGGCCCTCCTTTGCCTTCTAAGCTTCTTTCTCTGGTCCCTGTTTAACTGGCAACATGGATGACACAAATATTAAAGGAAAACTCAGCCCTGTATTCTGGTTCCACAAAACCCAATCATACAAGGCAGCCTCTGATTCAGCTGAGATTAGAATTTGGGTTTATAACAATAGTTGATCAAATTGAGTCACAAAATGCAGAGCAGTATTACCTCTGTTTAAGAAACCTGTCCACCACACCAAGGATTTCCATATTTTTTTCCTGAATTTCTTTCCTCTCTTATCTCCCCTTTCTCCAAAGAGCCACAAACCCAGGGCTCGCCCATTCTTATGCAAAGATTCTTGGCCATTTTTTTTTCTATGAAGTGCAGGAGTCAGCCAACATCTAGGTCCTGGAGACCTTAATTTCTATCGCCACCATGTAGTAAAGAACTTTTGTCCAGTAAAATTTACTCACAAAGAGGAAACTGGTACAGGCTGTTAGAATAATATTTTGCTGTACTAGTAACATTTATATATATTATATTTAAAATCTAGAAATATTTTACATATGTGTAGTTTTGCTTCATTTTTGTAAACAAAAGAGCAACACTGTAATTACTGCTTTCCCCTTCCACAAACCAAGGAGCCTGCCTGAGTTATCATTCAGAGAAAGCAGAGCTGGTTTCTCTTTACCCCTTCAAGATGTGGATTGTGGATAAGGCCCAGAAAAACATACTTCTACCGCCACAGCAATTTGTGAGAAGGGTGGATTCAGAGGCATTTTGCTGAGAATGGCAAAAAAAAAAAAAAAGTCTGCAAGTGCAAAAGTTACTAATTTTCACATCAGTAAGGGCTAGTTTAGAATTTAATAAAAAAAATATGAATTACATCACAACAAGTTTATGGGATTCTCCCTCTGAGCACACAAGAATACCTTAGCAATTAGAATTGATACAGGTGACGCAGGACAAAATCTAATTTTTTTAACATTCCTTTGAATGTTACATATAGAAAAGTGCACATATCACAAATGTGCAGCTCAGTAAATTTTTACAGATTGAACACACACCCATGACCAGCAGCAGCCAGACGAGAAGCAGAGAATTGCCATCTCCCCAAAATTCCTTCTCTTAGGTCCCTCCAGGACCCTCCACCAAGGTTATTCTACTCAGTCTCCTGACTTTTGATCCATAGCTTCTAATAGATCTACTTTGCCATTTGCTGAACTTTATATTGATGGACTCATGTAAAAATCCCTTCCCACTATTTTTATTTACTATCTTCCTCATTATTATTTAACATTATTAACTTCATAGTACAATAACATGTACCAGGACACTGAATTCCTTCCATTAGAATATATTTATCCTTTTGTGTATTGTTTGCATGTTTCTCTTTTTATTTAGGAAAAAACAGCTGAAAAAACTAGAAACCACAAATCCTCTATAATCTACTATGCACACACATTTGTGTGCGCACAGGCGTACATAGACACACACTCTCAAGCACGTATAGTCTATACTATCCAGGGGATGGGACTGACTTCAGCAGTGGTAGATTTATAGGTGCCATCTTCAGTGATTTCTTCTTCTTCCTCTCCTCTCTCCCTCTCTGTGTGTACGTCCACGCATACACACACCCACACACACCCACTACTGTATCATTCTTTGTTCAGTGAAATACAGTATTATAAAAGGTCCAACTCAGCTCTCCTGTGGTTGGAGACCAAAGCCCAACTATGAAAGGAAGTTTAGAGAATGTTGTGCTCCCTTCTCCAAGACCATACAGATTGAGGAATGGTTTATACCACCAGAAAGGGGTGTTTCTAGACAAAGGGGGCTATACAATCAGATTGTATAGGAGAAAGATACAGACATCACAGTATCCATGCTTAATACACATCCAAGTAAATTTACAGATATTTTGTGTGAGAATAGCAATAAGCCAATGAGTTAGAAGACGTTTAATCAGTTTCACACCTACTATCTAAATTTCATGGCTATCTGTTATTTGACGTAAATACATTTTCAGCAAGATTTACAGAAAGCTTGGCATGCCTCCACTTTGGTTGGCTAGAAAGCCAAACATGGCCCTGTTATATTTATAGAGAGAGGGAATAAGCTGTGTGCCACTGGACTAAAGCCCAAATGGAGTATTCAGCACGCAAGCACTGACCCCAGAAGAAACTCAAAGCAGGAATAATCCTACTTGTATAATTCTGAATGCTGAAGTGTCAGGAGGAGTTGGAGCCTCAGTTTGTCCAACACAGTAGGAATTCACTCTTCCCAGCTGGCAACAGGACAAACTGCATACACGTCTGACTCCCCCGTGTCATTAGAGCATACTGCACCCGAGAGAGGAAAGCCCTGACTGGGTGGATGAAAGTGGGGTGAGAGGACGAATGATCAGCATTTTTCTGGTACTTCCAATTCTGGGAGCATGTAATTCTTAGTTGATGCCATTACTTCAGGTTGCTCCTTGTCCACATGTGCAGACAACCAGGTTGACTCTTCTTCTAACGGGTGCTGCTGTGGGTTTTGTGGCTGCAGAGGTCTGGGAACAGGGAACTCCTTTAGGACAATGGGATAATGGTACTGGCTGAGAGACTTAAGTCACTTTCTGGGCATTTACAGCAGAAGATTAAACTGGAATGAGGACCCTTGGTAATGTGTAAATTTTAAGAACTGTGGGATCATAGCATATTTAAAAGATAGAGAATTCTCCATATATTTAACTAGATGGATGGATGATAGAGAGATGATTAATTTTGTATGGTCAACTTGTCTATGCCACAGTACCCAGATATTTGGTCAAACATTATTCTAGATGTTTCTATAAAGGCATTTTTAGATGAAATTAACATTTAAATCAGTAAGCCTCGAGAAAAGCCGGTTACTCACCATAATGTGAGTGGGTCTCATCCAAACAGTTGAAGGCCAAATAAAACAGACTGACCTTTCTCAAGGAAGAGACAATTCTGCCTGCAGACTACCTTTGAACTTAAATTGCAATTATCAACTCCTCTCTGGGACAGCTCTTCCTTGCCAGTCCACCCTTGAGAATTTGGGACTTGCCAGTAATTGCATGATTGCTATATATGCATGATCCAATTCCTTAAAATAATTTCTCTGTCTCTGTCTCTCCCTGTAAGAGTCAGGATTCTTGGGGGGAGGGGGGAAAGGAGGTAGGGGAGTCTTGAGAGAAGGGAGGAGGGAGGGAGAACACTAAACACCAAGAACTCATCCAAGAAACCCACAGGAATCACTTCTTATCCCTAGAACACAAGTAGGAGTGAAACACTGATACTAGTGTAATTTGACAGATAAGCTGGAGTTATAAATGATACATTTCTTAGCTATCTTACAGATAGCTAGTAGCAGATCTACATTCTAAATATAGGATGTATGCCTACAAATTTTTAAGTTCATTTTTCTACAATATCCCATTGCTTTTCCAGTACTCAATACATATATGACTCTTGTTCATTCTCCTTAACACCAGAGCACCCTATCTGCTCACAGCAAGAACAAATGCCACCTGCTGTCTTTGAATGTGTTCAGAGCAGCTCTGTTCATACCAGGCACATTCTTCCTAGCTGCAACTCTGGCCTGAAGTCTAGCCTGGGACTGATACAGAACCCAGAAGTGCCTGGCTTCACTGACAACATCAGAGGCAAAAGAATGCAAAATAAAGTAGTGAATACTTTCCAGAGGAAAGTAGGCTCCTGGCTTTAGCAGACCTTGCTTGACCTCTTGAGCAGGGGACAATGCAGGAATAAGGTTGCCAGAGACAGCAATGAGGAGCCCCAAGCTGCCATGGAAACACAGGCAAGTGTTACCCTGTAATAGTGGCATGTCTTTCCTCACCTCTCCCTTTGAATTCTTTCAAATTGTCTGTACACGTTTATTCATTTGTTTATACTCTGAGTCAACCCACACTGGTTTTTGAGCATGCATCATTTGTCAAATGCCATTTTTGGTGTTTTAGAGATGATAGAGAATAAAATAGCCCTTCTTACTATTACTAGTTACTGGAGTCTTTTTCTCTGGCAGAAAGATAAGTAAATAGCCAAGGCAATTCTAAGACATTGAAAGGTGCTTTAGAAGTAGGAAGGAAGTATGCTATGAAAACACAGGGAGAACACAGAAACAAAAGTCACTCGGTGTGAATCAGGGGAAGCTTTCTGAGGAAAGAATAAGAATTCTCCAGTCTTGGAAGGAAAGAACTGTTTTCTGGTTGAATGGAAAATGAGCTGAGGTTGGAGGGCTGCTTTTGAAAATGCATTTAATCATTGCAAAGAGTTCAAAGTCATTCAAGGTGACTTAGATGACATATCAGGGGTGGAGCAGCTTGGGATGAATGTCAGAAGATGAAGTATGGCTTCATAAGGTCAGATCGATTAATTGCTTGAAGCCAGAGCCTACACAAAACTGGGTTAAAGAAGCAATTAGGAAAGGGAAGCAGAAATGATGGAAAGCATGAGCAGGCCACAATTTCCTTTCCTCTCCTGTTGGTGCTGGTGTGAGTTTGGCTTCTGTGCCTCTTTGACAGGCACCACGTGCTCTGGAGCACATGCTCCTCACCTGTCAAAGGAGAACAGCTCTGTCCCATCCACTGCCTAGATGACTAAGCAAACCAAATCAACAGTGCCTGGGAAGTGGCTATGCACTTCCTGACCTTTCTCCTTCTTGACTGCCTATAGGATGGAGATGCCAATGGGTGCCCACACACTCCAAGGTTCTATTCTCAAAAGCCAAGAGGCTGACGGTTTTTCCCACAGCCTGGAAGATGCCTTCTGGCTCTTCAACCCAAGCACATGGCCTTGAGCCTCTTTTGCGCATGAACCCAATGCTCTGGCTACGCAGAATTCCAAACCTTCTGTGCCAGAAACAATCAACAAAAAAACAAAGAAAATAAAAATAATTCTTTGACTAGTGTCTATGCTGGCCCCCCTACCCCATATAATCTTAGCAAAGATGACCTGAGACTGAGATACGATGTCTGGCCTTTGCATCCACGGGCAGGCATCTATACCTTTGCGTCCATGGGCAGGCTGTGCCCACTGTCCAGAGCTCCCCCTTTTGATCATTTTTTTCTGCTTCACGTGCATTTTCAAGCCTCTCTCCTCTGGGAAGCCTTTCCTAACCTCTAGCACAGTCCTGGTTGGGATCCCTCCTCTATAGGTCCACCACAAAGTGCATCTTAGATGATGTTTTAATCTCTATCAATCACTTCTTGAACACAGCATAAAAAATTGTCACCAATGTTTCATTTTCTTAATTAATTGTTCAGATCCCCATTTGCTTCATTATTGAATGCTACTCTATTTTATTACTTCATTGCTGTGTAGTATCAATTTTTTTAGAGTACCCCTTCCCTCAAAACAGCTAAAAGAAGAAGCCAAAGAGTAGTAGCAACAGTAACAAACAAAACATGAGTTTATGAAACCCAAAGCCAAGTCAGTCCAACCTCTAGAGTAGAGTAAGAGGAGTAGTGTTAGATGTCGATGTTTCCGCCACTGCTTTGGCTGCCAAATCAACCCCTTGGAAATCCCTAATCCTGGATCTGACAGGCATGCTGGTTCTAAAGGCTCATTTACTCAAACGCTGCGTCACCTGTCACAGTTCTTCAATAACATGCTCTAAACACCCTCTGAACATGCTTGGCCAAGCAGCCCGCGCCGTTGGGTTCTCCCCAGAGTTCTCATGATCAGTCTTTTCAAGACCTTACCCAGTCCTTCCCGAGTTTATCAGTCAGACCCCCAAATTACAGTCGAAGTCATTATGGCATCTGGTAGATCACCAACCCAGAATCCTGGCATCCTTCCTACTTGGGAGTCAGCTTAATGGGAAAGGTAGATGCTGAGTTGGTGGAGGATGGTGACTGGAGGGTGTGGTGTGATATATACAGTTGCTGAGGTGAGAAATTGTATTCCTGAAACCTATACAGCTCTGTAAACTAGTGTTACCACAATTAAAAGAAAAAAAAAACCAGAAAATTCGACTTGATATGTGGGAAATCACCTTGATCTTTTGAGAAGTCAGTATATAAATTGAGATAATGTGTAATTTTCTGAATAAGTAGAAATTAACATTCTTGTGGGGGAAAAAAGAGAAAAGGCATATATATTTTTTTTAATGCACATTGGGTTAGATAACTCTTCGCATGTAGGATGAGGTTACAGATCCAGCTTTCCAAGCATGTGCTCTTAGTTTCTCAGCCCCCTTTTGAAATACTCTAACCCCAGCAACTCAAGAAAGTGACCTTTCTAACAGAAGCTAATCAAGATTTTCCAGCATAGCCACATATGCATTTGTATTTCCAAAGTGTCCTACTCTGCTCCTACTCCCTTGTCACAAAGACTATTCTTACTGAGTCAAAAATGGATTCTTGATGTATGTTATGGTAAAGAAGAGGAAGAAAAATAGCAATTTAATTTCTGGCTTCTATTCCAATGCACTAAAATTTATGATTCTGTATTGCAATCATCCAGTTTCTTGCCAGGACATGCCATTAGACTGTGGATTTGTTGAGAGTAGGAATTATATCTTATTTATGTCCAAAAGGTATCATATCTTATTTCTATTCATGTCCACCATTTCTAAGACAGAGAATGGTGCAGAACTGGACTCTGGTTATTTACGTATTAGTTAATGAAACAAAGAAGAATGGAATGGATGAAAGCAGTGACTTCTTGCCAGAGTTCTGCCTAGGTACCATAATAAAAATGATAAAGGCCCATTATCTGTGATCAACAGAACTATATCCCTGAACAAGACATCTAAGTTTTCCTTACATGGTACCTTGCTTCTGGCTATCTTCTATGGAGAAGCGATAAACACAGAGTTCTCTGCTACCCATACAATGGAAGTGCTTTGTGCAAAGTTCTCTAAGGAGGAGTCCCAGGGTAGAAAGTCTGGCCATGAAGAAAAGTCACAGCCCCCTGTTCAATAATCCTGGATAAATGTGATTCTTTCACACACATGTATCTACTTCTCAGTGAGTCAATTTGTGTGAACATGGAGTCCACAGGTTCTGGCTCCAGTTCTGCTACCAACTCAATGGGTGACCATGGGTAAGGAGGCTGTCTCCTTTTCTCCAAAAAACAGTAGCATGAATGAATATATTATTTCCATGCCCACTTTAAAAGCTCCATCCCTGTTTACTCTGCTCCTTGAAGTTTTTATGGGTTACACACATAAAACTAAAGATGACATATTGTTTTGGCGCACAGGTCCCTCTCTTTACCATCTGCCCTCATCTGACGACCTGGCGGGGAGACTGACTCAGTATTTGCCAACAAGTTGTATCCTGAAAGAAATGCAATTCTCTGACAGTGGGAACTGGAAGTTTCAAAATCCTGAATAGTGGCTATTGAGTGCTCCCTGGTGGTCCAAGGAAGTGTCTGCAGACATCCAAAGAAAATACCTTTCTGAGACGTAGACCCTACTCTTATTGGAAGGCTAACAGACCAAAATATACAACGTGCCAGTACGATGCCTGCTACCAAGTAGCTGATGAATAAATGCATGTTCCTTCCAAATAAAATTGACTTCAAATGTATATAAAATTTTTACTGGTAGCATAGACCTGAAGAGGTAGGATCCTTTAATTTGAATCACATGGAGTGTTATAAGCCAATGCTATTTTAATAAAAACATAAAAAGGAAAGGATTACAGTTGCACAATAAGAATTTAGAGCAGATAGCAAAAAAAATAAGTAATGTGTATTTGCTATGTAACACCAAGAAATTAAAAGTGATCCAATTAAATCAAAGAAATTAAAAGCAGAAAACATGCTAAGCAACTCTTAAAATAGATTAATATTCATATATGCATTCCTTCTTTTATTAATAGTTCATGGAGGTGACAGGAATAGGGAAACTAACACATCAGATTCTATATGCCTCTTTGTTTATATGTTTTCTTATATTTAATGCACAGGAAAATCTAATGATGGAGTAGTTAGCAGCCTCATCTTATGTGGGAACTACGGCTCATGAGGCAAATAACTAGCTGGTAGTCCAATGGGTGCCATGTGGTCAGCACCCAGAATTTAATGCAAGTCTCTGCTCCAAACCATGGGTTCTCTTTACATATCACCCAGGCTTCTAGGGTCCATTTACAGTTGGAGAAACTGACTCAGAGAAAGGTGCAATTTGTTTAGGGTGTGCTGGTAGGTGCTCATCAATCAGATCAGGGTGGTGCTGGTGGTAGGTTGATCTGTAGCATTTTCTACCATCTATGTTTCTATTTTATGTGCACAATTGAACACATCACGGATCATATGACTAACAGCGACATCCTGTAAATGTCTGTTGATGTCCCAGACCAATGGGAACAGGAGCTGAAGTGCCTGGGTCCAAGCCCAGCTCTCTTCTGCTTTCTGGTCTGTACAAATATAATTTGAAACTTGATGTTGCCTGAGAATGGACTCAACAACTAGCCTGAGTCTTCCTTTTTCCTACTGACTACAGCTTCACGACATAAGAACACTAAGTACTAGAACGGAGCGGAAAGACATTCATGGAGGTGAAAACGAGTGGCCAGTCCTCAATAGTAATACCTCTACATGTATGGAAGAGGCATTTTCTCACTCATGGTGGGGTTCCAGTCAGGGTCAGCCAGATCTCTGCAATAAGCTTTATCTGGATAGAATATGTGGTCCAAGGAAGCAGAATGTTTACCTTTTTATATACGTATTACATCCCCTGCACACAGAACAATGAGCTGCTCCATTGGCAGTGTTTACACCTGACCGACATCTCACCATCTCCCTCACACACACCCCAGGCCCCTGGTAACCACTATTCTCATCTCATCTGTTTCTATGGATTTGGCTTTTGTAGATTTCACATGTAAGTGATATCACACAGTACTTACTCTGTTGTGTCTTGCATTCTAAGTTTTCTAGCTCATATATGAAGAATAGTTTTGGCTTCTAGTAGCAGAAGCCCCAAAACAGGTGTCATGCATACACTAGGAGTTTTGTTATATTAAACAAGAAATCCAAAGGTAAAAACATTAGGGCTTCTACCGCTATTTTAAGATGCCAGCAGGAACACAGGATTTTTCTGTCTTTTTATCCCGTCCTTTGCTAGGAAGTATTTGCCACTAAAATGGCTGAACCACTTCCAGTATTACAGTCATGGTCTGAAGAAGGGCAAGGAATAAAAGGTATATGATGATTGGGTGCACCCTTTAGAAAACCATTCTCCAAATCAGCTTCAGTTTCTACTGAAACCTGACTGGCTAGAATCTGGTCACGTGTTCATTCCCACTTGGGCTATTACGTGTCACACCCCAGCAGTTACTTACTGAATGTCAAGGTGCTCTCTTTCTATACAGATTATTTCCTTTACCCCTCAGAACAGACCTGTTTACGAACACATTGTGCACTGTAGGGATAAGGTAAGTTATCTATTTTCTAGAACTGTGAACGTATTGTATCTTGAACTGAGATAAAGTGCTGCTTATTCCAGTGCTCCTCAATTGCTCCCTTTGTAAACCCTCCCTTTGGATGATCTTTAATGACACACTATCACCATTTAGAGCCAGCAATTTAACTATACTATAATTAAATATTTCTCCCTGTGGGTTCACATGGTCCGACAGGCTGAGAACAAAGAGAAGTAGAAAATAACCCAGAGGATTTGAGTGGACTTGGGGAAGCGAAGCTCATACTGGAGTTTCATAGGTTTCCCACCCCCCACCCCTTTCGTCTCAATTCCAGTAATTCTTAAGGATAACCAAACATTGTAATTGAGAAGCTTTTGAAAAAATGTATTTCTGAGTCTCATCTGCAGAGTCTTCACTTCAGGAGACTTAAGCTAGAAACCACTGATTTACTTTTTATGACTTTGCAGAGCTCTGAGGGCCTTTTTGGCTGGAAAATAACTTGTATTTTCTGGATACACAGCCTTTGTCACTTTCTGTTTGCATTGTGAATACTTGTGTAAGATACATATATATATACATATATATATATGAGCACTCATTATTCCCATTTTCCATAATGCAACTGAGGCTTATGAGGTAAAGTTGTCAGATCAAGGGCACATAGCTAATTCATGTGTTTCCAGGATTCTAACCAAGGGCAGTATGACTCTGAAAACTGTGGATTTTTCCATTCTGACATCGTGCCATGTCTCAGTAGGTCTAGTTAAGGAAGAAGAACATCCTTGAAGCTTGCCAGAATCATCTCTCACCAGCATGCCCGTAGAGCCCATGCTGACTAATAAGTGCCTATACTGTATCACCACTTCCCAGCAGTCCCTGCCTCCATGGCTTTCCCAGAATTCTTCCAAATACCCTAGAGGAATGACAAATGTCATCTATGCAGACAAACTGGTAGCAGTTGAAGGAGGGCAAGGGGATGGGTGGGAATATCAAGTCAGGCTGGAAAATTAACGTTTCAAACAATTTTCAGTTGGCAAAAAGTGATTTTTCCTTGGGCATTTTTCCTCTTCCAATTTTGTAATTCATGTTTATTTTCAGTGAAATTTAGTCCATCTGTATCTGATTCATTCACACTTAATTCATCAGCAGACAACTCTGTCAGAGAAACGGATTCTTATGTACCTTTAGCATTTTACGGAATCAGGGTCTGTCTGAATGCTGGGACACGGTGCTGGTGAGAAGCATAGTAAAACAGGTAGTCTCACACCCTCCATGCTAACACACACCTTTCTATTTTAGGGTCTTCAGAATTACTTTCTAATAAGGCCTACAAAGATTTCTTTTTGTCTGCACAGAAACATGGTTTTTCTCATCCTAAAACATAAAACAGGCATGTTGCCCCCCAAGAGATAACCAAGCATAATGCCTCGAATGCATTACTATACAAATGCCTCACATGAGCACACTCTGCACTCCCTCAATGTCACTCCATTTCTCATTCTGTTATGGACACCTGCCTCCTGTCCTGGGCTCAAACCTAATGAAAATCATCTTTCAATTACCAAATCCAATGACTCTGTTCTGTTACTATTTGATTAGTCTCTGTGCTCCGTTTTCTGCTATTGACAGTTCTGTCCTTCCTCACACTCCTACTGTACTGGCTTCTTTCCATGCCTGCCCTTCTTTTTCCTCCCTTCTTTTAGTCCCTTATGTCTCTACCCTTTCATATTCATGAAAATTTTATGCACTGATATCCAACTCTTGATGGAAGGTTCTGGAACCCAAGTGTCTGGTTTCAAAGCTCATTCTGCCATTTTCAAACTATGTGACCTAGGGCAGATTTCTTAAACTTCTCTAGGCCCCAGTCCCCTTAAATGAGGATTAGTGAATATCAGAGTTCTCACCTCAGATGGCTGACATATGGGTTAAGCTTAATTATTACACAGAAAGTTCTTCAAACAGCACCTAATAAATATTACAACTACTCAATAGATTTTTAACACACTGTAATGATATGTAAATATTTTGAAGTAGAACCGATTATAGATGATAGGTGGTAATAAATTCTAATGAAATCATTGTGATTTGTTTAAATTTAAATAGGAGGTAATACCCAGGTCTATAGGGGGAAATATCAGTCCATATGGTTTCACTCATGTATTTATACCTAAAGATAGAAACTAAGGTTAAACTGTTGTTGATAATATAATAAAAGCAAAAGAAATTGAAAGTTATATAACTTAACAAAATTAATTACAAGGAAGCTGAAACAATCATACAAATAGTAAGTAAAGTAGACTTCAAGATAAATAGTATTATCAGAGGAATACAGAAACATTTTTTAATAATGAAAGGATCAATTTATGAGAAAGACATGAACTCATACATGTGTCTTGTACTACAGTAAAAGAAGCAATAAACAATTTCACAACAATATTTCAAAATTTTATCTCCTCTCAGCATTAAAAAAATGAAACTAGACAAAAATACCAGTAAACCAGTAAAGCTATAAATGAGCTATATACTCAATCACCACTGGTCTACTTGACATTTATAGATGCTATATCAAGTGACCACCTAATACACAGTGTCTTCAATTTCACTTGGAATGTTCACCAGAGTCGACTATTTTGGGTCATAGTCATTCTCAATAACCTAGAAAAAAAATTTTCTTATAGACTTTTCAATGATCTCAATAAAGTTGAATTTTAACAGAAGATATTAGATGTAACATATCTTATATATGAACACAAAACAGCACTTTTCCACATACCTTATGGATCCATCAAAAAACAATAATGAGGGCCTCCCTGGTCGTGCAACGGGTTGAGTCTCAGCACTATGAAGCTATCCAGAGCCACTTCAACATGAATTCGATACCCGGACAGGGAGATTCCCACATGGTGCAGCAGATCTCTCCTGCCTCGGCCGCTGCTCCCCTCAGCAGGGTGCTACAGTGGATCTGCCTGTTCTGTTCTCCACTCTGTCTCTGGTGAATCCTCTCACCTCCCCACACTTCTAGCCTGCACCCCAGCTTGTATGACAGCTTGTATGCATAAATAAATAAATCTTAAAAAAAAACAATAATGAGGAAAACTAGAAATTTATCAGCTGAATGACACTGAAATAACACATGTCAGAACTGGTGTAATACATCTAAAACATGCTTGTGCTTAGGGAAAAATTTAAATGCTTCAAAAGGCTTTAGCAACACCTAAATGTCTGCCTTAAGGATGTGTACAAATAAGCAAAAATCTGTAAAAACAAGGGAAAAAATTAAGAGTAGAAATAAAAAAAAGAGAAAATTTACAGAAACAAAATAGGTCTCCAGAAGTACATAACATTTTGATGAATTTCTACAAGTTAATCAAAAATCTTTTAGCAGGATATAAGCTCACACATATTACAAACACAGTAAGACAATATTACTAAGAACTTCATGCCAATTCATTCAACAGCTTGGATGAAATGGGGAAAAATCCCTGAAAAAATGCAACATAAAAAAAATTGAAACATTTAAAAAAAAAAAAGAAATATGGAAGGTTCATATTGTTGAGATATAAATTGTCCTCAATTTATAAACTCAAGGAATTTCCACTCATAACCCCAGTAGCTCTTTCTCTTAAGATATTGACTAGTAGATTCCAAAATCTATATAGAAATGCAAAGGACTTGGAACAGTCAGAAAAAATTTGGAAAGGCAGTGCAAAATTACATGAGACTTTCAATTTTGTTGTAGACCTATAATAATCAATATGGTAGGAAGCTGGTATGAGGACACACATAGATCAATATAAGATAATAAAGAGTCCAGGCATGGAAAAAGGAAATTCTTTCTAACACATGGTGCTGAAAACACAGTAATTTATACTGCAAAAACTAATCTTGGGCCCTATCTCAAAACAAACACAAAAGATGAATTCAAAAATAGAGCAGTGACCAAAATGTAATAGCTAAAAATAATTATTTTCTAGAAGAAAACATGAAGTAGGCAAAGATTACTCAGCGAGGAACCATTAAATTAAAAACTTGCAGTCATTAAAAGATATTGGTAAGAAAATGAAGAATAATAAGTCATAGTCTGAAAAAATAATCATAAAACATATTAGACAAAGGGCTTTTGTTCTGAATACAAAACTTCCTGTATTTCAATAACAAAATATTAAAAGACCTATATCATGGGATCATAGCAATACTACCAAAGGATAAACTATGCATTGCCAACAAGCACATATTAAGCTCTCAGCACCATCCATCACCAGAGAAATGCATACACAACCCACAAAGAGGTGCCACTGAAAGAAAGGTAACACCAAATATTGGTGAGGTTGGGGAATAGCCAGACAAATATGTTTCTGGAAGAAATGTAAAACTGCACAACTACTTTGGGAAAAGTTTGGATATTTTCTTATTAAAATTAAACATGCCTCTGCTGTGGACCTGGAAATTCTATTCCTAGGTCTTTAGCCAAGAGAAATGAAAATCTATGTTTACAAAATGATTTGTAAAATATATTCACAGAAACGTTATTCATAATAACTTAGAACTAGAATGGATAAGCAAACTGTGGTATATTCCCATAATGAAATAATATTAAGCCATAAGAACAACAACTTACTTATACACTCAGCAACATGGTTGGACTAAATAGACATTATATTGAGCATAAAAAAGTCAGACAGGAGAAAATACACCACTGTATGATCCCATTTATATGAATTCCTAGTATAAGCAAACATAATTGATATTGGGAAAAAATTCAGAGCAGTCATGCCTCTGGGGAGATACTTTAACTGAGAAGGGTCGAGAGGGAAAATTCTATAGACAAGTATATGGATTGCATGGTGAATGCCTTTGCCAAATCTTTTGGAATGGGGACTTAAGATTGTGCATCTCTCAGCATTTAATTTTATCTTTTAAAAAAGAACTACATTTAACAAAATCTGTATGCCTCTTCAAACAGATAGCCAAACTGCTGATCTGGCTGATCTTTAACAGCAAAACGTTGACTAAAACCTACCTTAAATGAAAAGATACTTAATGCAACATCATAAGTCTCCTCAAAGTCTTCCATATGTGTATTGCATTTGAATTTGTGTCTGAGTTTTGCTGTCCTAAAGCCAATATCAATATTTATCTGCAACTTGGGAAGCACTTTGTGGTCAGAAATGTGCAAGTTCTGTTTTCCTCTTGTTATAAACGTAAAAAATCTTAGCAAATGTATTTTTTTTTTGAAAGTGAATGAGAGGAACATTAATTTTCCAAAAGGTCAGCACCCCAACTTTTCAACAGCATTAGCTTTTTTCATGTGTTTAGTCTTTCTTTGGTGAATTTATACATTTCTAAATATAAATCCCCTTTATGTGAAAATTAAAGATACTGAGATTAGAAAGGAAAGTCTATTCAACAAATTGTGTTGGGAAAACTGGACAAGCACATGTAAGAGAATGAGATGAGGCCACTATTTCACACTATACACACAAATTAACTCAAAATGGATTAAAGACTTGGATCTAAGTTCAGAAACGATAAGATACATAGACAACAAGAATAGATAAACAAGAAAATATAAACAAATGGGACTACATCAAATTAAAAAGCTTCTATGCAGTGAAAAAAAACAATAATTAAAACAAAAATGACACCCTGGGATAATGTATTTGCATATCAGATAACCATAAAGGGGTTAAAATCCAAGATCCACAAATAAGTCATCAACTCAACAAAAAGAAAACAAATAACCCCATCAAAAAATGGTCAAAGAGCCAAATAGCCACTCCTCCAAAGATGTATACAGGTAGCCCACAGGTACAGGAATAATTGTTCATAATCACTTGTTATTAAGGAAATGCAGATCAAAGCTATAATGAGATATCATTTGAGAATGGCCTATATGAATAAGACCAGAAACAGCAAGTGTTGGCAAAAGGGTGTAGGAAAAGGAACATTTGTACATTCTTACTGGGAATGTAGACTAGTCCAATCTCAAGGAAAACAGTTTGGTGGTATCTCAAAATATTAAAAATAGATCTATTATTCAATAATTCTACTCCTGAATATTTACCAAGAGAATGGAAAAACAGTAATTTTGAAGGAATATATTAACTTCTATGTTCATTGCAGCACTATTTACAATAGCTAAGCTATGGAAATAGCCCAAGTGCCCAACAACAGATGAGTAGATAAAGAACTTGTGGTATACATACACAATGGAATACTACTCAGTTATATAAAAAAAAAGATAAAATCCTGCCATTTGTAATAAAAAATGGATGGAAATGGATGGGATTAATACTAAGCAGAATAAGTCAAGTGAAAAATAAATACCAGATGTTTTCACTCATAGGTGGGATATTAAAAAAAAGCAAAGAAACAAGCAAAACCCCTTGAAATATTATTGCAGAAAAGAGACTACCAGGAAAGGAAGGTGAGGGTGATAGTAAACTGGGGAGGAGGCTCAATAGATTATGATGACTATGATGGAAGATTTTCGGTGCTTTGGTGTCAGGCATGGTGTGAGAAATTCTGTTGTACAGGTGTGAACCTATACTTGAAACATATACAGTACTGTAAATCAATATTGCCTCAATAAAAAAAATAAGTAAAACTGAAAAAATAAAGCTGTCCATCTATTATGCACATACTGGCAATTTTTAACATACATTTTTGAGCCCTAACCTAAGTCTACTTGTTCTGTTCAATCACATTGCCCAAAGTTCCAGTTCTTTCTCTTAAAATGGAACAGAGGATGATTGCAGTGGAATAGTTAGTTAGCTTGTTCCAGTCAAGAATAAACTCAATGGAACACTGTCTTCTTGCTCTTTGTGTCCCAAGCACTGAGACCCACCTACAATTTCTTTTGCTCTATGGTTTGTGGCCACACTTAGCATTATACACTGATGAACAACTATGGACATGGAGTTATATGAGAAAAATAGTAAGTCCTATAAAACCTGAGATGTCCCTTTTCTCTTCATTCCACTCAACCTTCTTCCTAGCAGAAGAGATAGGTATCCTGAAATGGTGGAAATTTTGCCACTCACCAGACTAATAAAGTGTAGTGTAAAAGTCTTAGTGTACAGAGCACCTCAACATAAAAACAAAGACCAAGAAGAACTGATTAAGCCTGACATGCCTAAAGTGCACATTGAAATTGATCTTTGGGCTCAGCAGCCTTTGACTCAATCTCATGGAAAGTTTTTAATTGTTATGCATCAGAAATTGACTATATTTGTATAAAGGATTAGCATAAGAAACAAACATCTAAGGAATTTTGGTTCTAAGGACCTAAGAAACACACTTCTAAGGAATTTTGTTTCTCAGAACCTACTGAGTGAGGAAGATAAACAGAGAATAAGTCTTTAAGATGCAGCCCTGGACTCCTCTTCCATCTCCTCTCCTTTCCCATGTCTTCAAACACACCAAAGAGCTGACTTCCTCCCTCCCTCTTACCCCACTTAGCACCCTCTGCTTTTGCTCTGGCTGTTATCTCTGTAGGCTTGTTTCTTTCCTTATCAGTTTTCACAAACTCTTTATTACCTTAAATGCTAAAATTAAATTAAAATTAAATTTAAATTAAATTAAAATTAAATGATAAAATGCCCCCGCTCTCTGTAGCTCTTTCCACACCATTACCAACACACAGAATAAACTATTCCCACATCTGTATGTCCTTAGGTGGAACATCTTTCCTGTCTTGTGATTTATCATTACTAATTCTCTTTTGTTTTCTGCTGTTGAAACCCCAAGTGCAGTGCCAGACACCCAACATGAGTTCAGTAAATTTTGATTGAATGCATACAAGTAACATCAACTGTCCACCACTCATTGAGTTTTTTTGCATCTATATCAGTAGTGTACAATTTAATGTGTACCAAACCAGAATTGAGCACATGAGTTCCCAAAGATGTCCCTGCTTACAAAGCTTTAGTGAGCACTGGAGACTTTACTGAAAATCTCACTGTGGAGACTAATACAGATGCAAACATTAAAAACAACTAAATAGTCATATATGACAGCTCTAGTTTCTCCAAAGTCCTTTTTCTTTCAGGTTACTGCTAGGATATTTTTCATCCTGTCCTGTTTCATAAGCAGCAAATAATCTTTTTAGACTCTCTATTCACCTGATTCTCCCCCAACAATACTGAACTTTACTTTCTCACCACTGCATTATTTACAACAAATTCAGATAGCCTCTGCCTTTTTCCACTCTCCCGGATATACACCTAGACCCCTCAGGAATCTCACCAGGAAAGGGTGGTTGTGCCCATCTCCTTAAGAGATACATTAATCTCATCTCAGCCAAGGTGATTTACCATCCCCTGCGCCCCCCAAAAGAAATAATGCTTTTGCCAAGAAAGTTTGGTGATTATGGCTGCATGTATTGGATTACATGAAGCTCTTATAGATTGGCATGTCTTACTTGCTGGTTAGTGAGCTATCTTAAACTCATGGAAATACACAATTTCAGATAAAGAAATGAAACAAGTTAGTGGAGAATTTTTCTTGCAAATTGATCTTTATCTGAATTTTTGAAAGAGTACTGTACTGGGCCTCCCTGGTGGTGCAGCAGTTAAGCGCTGCTCTTTGGAGCTGTCGGCAGCTGTGATGTGAGTTCGATGCCCAGCCAGGGAGATTCCCACATGGTGGGGCAGACCTCTCCTGCCTCGCCTGCTGCTCTCCTCGGCAGTGTATTTCCGTCGCTCTGCCTGTTCTGCTCCCCACTCTGTCTCTGGTGAACCCTCTCGCCACGTCATGCCTCTGGCCTGTACCCCAGCTTGTTTGCAGAAACAAATAAATTTTTAAAAAAAAAGAGTATTGTGGACACGCCTCCAAAACAGGGCGGCGAACAGACGCTAGGATCAGGCTCTCCTACAAAAAATCGATTTATAGAGAAAAATAACCCTAACTTTGAGAGCTGTCTCAAAGAGAACCGGATACCCTATGCAATACAATCGACCCCGGGGGTGCTTTGGACTTAAAAATAAACTGAAGAGTCGGAGTAAAGAGAAGAGAGGGGACATCTAATCCCACACAAAGGAGGAGCAGAGAGGAGAGATGGGCGGACCAGCTTCCCCTGAGAGCCACTGAATACAAGGTTAGAAACTGCGGTGAGGTCGGAGGGATCCGGCCAGCCAAAAGGGAGCGCGACCCCCACTCCCCCACCCCACGACCCCCCTCTCTTCCCTGCATGGCGGCCCTGAGGAGCAGGAAAGCGAGAGGGTCACTGTGTCCCATCCCCCACCTGGGGCTAGGTAACATCTCAAAGGGGAGAAAGTCCAAGCAAGAAACATCCCCCACTGGCTGCTAGGTGATAGATTAGCCAGAAAAACTGGTTGGGCTGGAAAACCTCCTGTGGAGACCACCTCTTTCTGGGCTTTAGAATGCAAATGAATAGGAGAGGAAGGATGGAATTTAAGGACTATTGACTGACAATCCTCAAAACCCCTCCCATACCTGTTGCAAAAAAAAAAAATCTCCAGGATGGAATTTAAGGACTATTGACTGACAATCCCCAAAACTCCTCCCATACCTGTTGCTGAAAAAAAAAAAAAATCTCCTGCTGAAAAACTCTCTGGCCACACCCTCCCCTGCAAAGTGTCAGCATCTTGGCACACGGAGGGCAGCAAAAAACAAACAAACAAACAAACAAACAAAAAAAGACCACAGCAGGTGGTGAACACGGCCCAGCACTCGCCACCCCCTCCAACTTCTAGGCGGCTGCACACTGGCAACCTAGAAACTAGGTGAGGTGAAACGCTGATCAACAGCCACCCACAACCTCCACCCCTGCAACCCTTCGTGGAGTAGCAGGCTCCAAGCATCAGAAAACAAACTAAGACCAGGAGCTCCCAACCCCCCCCCCCCCCGCCTCCAGACATAACCCCAGGGGCAGGAATAGCCCCAGGCAAACATCGGAGGAAAGAGGGGGAGAGGGGAGAAAGAATAGAAAGACTCCCAGCAAGGACTAATGACAGCAGCAACAACAAGACAACAACATATGTCACTGGAAAGGAGGGGCTGAACCCCAGCAGGGGACCCAACCAGAAACCACCGGAACCTAAGAGCAAAAGGACTACAGAACTCCAAATTCACATCTCCCCAATACGTTATTTTCTTTATTATTATTTCTTATTTTTACTAGTTTATTATTATTATCCCTTTTATTCTCTTATTATTTTATTTTATTTTTTACTATTTTATTATTATTATCCCCCCCTTTTTTTTTTTAACTTTTAACGTACCTTTTTCTCTTGGTCCTTCATTCCTACTTTTCTTCATCTCCATTCCCCTTTTCTTTCCTCTCCCTGTTTTTTCTTTTTTTTCCTCTTTTCCCCTTCCTCTCTTTTCTCTTTTCTTTCTCGTTTACTACAAACCACCCCTTCATCTTCCCTAATTAAACTTGGAACCAGAAACACACTGGAGACACGCCACAAGAAACACAAAAATTCAACAAAGAAAAATAAGTAAATCCAGAAGCTATCTAGTCACAGCCAAGGCAAATCAGACACTAGGGAACCACAAACACTCCTGAGCAAGTAAAACCAGGAGTCATGCCCAACAGCACCAGTGGAAAACTACGAACAGAGTAAAGCAGAAAACCAACAATGGGAAAGAAAAACTCACAAATGATCCTCAAAACAATACACCACAAAAAGAAAATCCCTCTCCAGAACCCATTAATATGGACATGGAAGATTACATCCACCTAACAGATAAAGACTTCAAAATAGCCATCACAAAAAAATTGATAGAATTAAATGAAAAGAACAAAGAACTGAGGGATATAAACAAAGAATTGAGGAACGAGAATGAATCCATAAAGATGAAATCGAAGGAACTGGAAGATTTAAAAGAACTGAAGAATGAGAAAGAATCCATAAAGAAGAAATTGAAGGAAACGGAAGATTTAAAAATATTAGTACAGGAGCTAAAGAAATCCAGAGAAAGCCAAAAAAGTGAATTAAAAGATATGCAGGGAAGAATAAGCACTCTGGAAGATAATGATACTAACAGAATCAAGGCAGAAAAGGAAAGAGAAAAACAAAGGAAAAAGAATGAGGAAAAGATTCGAGAACTATCTGACACCATGAAAAAAGGAAACATCAGAATCATAGGAATCCCAGAAGGAGAAGAGAGAGACAAAGGAACAGAGAAACTTCTCAAGGAGATAATTGAAGAGAACTTCCCAAACATGAAAAAGGAAACAAAAATTGACATACAGGAAGCTAGACGATCTCCATATTATTACAATGAAAGAAAAAAACCTGCAAGACATATGATAGTAAAACTATCGAAAATTCAAGACAAGGAAAATACATTGAAAATGACGAGGGCAAAGAAACAAACAGCCTATAAAGGAAAGCCAATCAGGCTGACATCAGATTTCTCTGAAGAAACATTACAGGAAAGAAGAGATTGGAGGGACATATATAACACACTACATGCCAACAAATGTCAACCAAGAATACTCTACCCTGCAAAGCTCTCATTACTTTATGAAAAAAAAAACATGGACCTTTTCCGACAAACAGAAACTACGGAAATTCATCACTACCAAACCCCCACTCCAAAGAATATCAGAAGAAGTCATGAAGACAAAACCAATGAAGAAAGACCAGGAAACACAGAATAAGGTAAGAAGTAGAACCATAAAAGAGTAAACAAACAAAGAAACAAAAAATATGGATGACAGTATATCAATATTAACTCTAAATGTAAACGGACTAAACACACCAATTAAAAGACAGATCATAGCAAGATGGATCAAAAAACAGAACCCAACCTTCTGCTGTCTACAAGAAACACATTTAATTGAAAAAGATAATCAGAGATTAATAGTTAAAGGATGGAAAACAATCCTACAAGCAAATGGACCAAGAAAGAAGGCAGGAACAGCTATACTTATATCAGATAAAATAGACTTCAAACTTAAGAAGGTAAAAAAAG